>CABHPP010001666.1:46304-72671 GCA_902168425.1 Peromyscus attwateri | reverse complement strand
TCTTGGGCTCGGTTCAGAAGTCCTGGTGTAGAAAACATTCATTATTAAAGCTCTAAAACAAAACCTGCTATTTTGCAAATGTCAAGGGATCTCTTTATTCTAGAAAAGATGGATTGTGAGATGTAAAACTCACTCTTTGTTTCTCCGTGAAAAGAAACCATTCCGAGACCCTCCCTGGGAAAAAAGGATGCTTTAAAACAAATCTGGAAGGGCATTATGTCAGTAACTAAGACTCTTTAGATAAATGTCCATTCTGTCCATTTTAAGGGAGGCTACAGGAAAAAAACTCTTAATTTGTGGGCTTCCTTGGAAGTCCCATAAAGTGAACCCCCTTTCACAGCTGATTCTCTCTGACAGTCCTCAGATCCTGTCTTTCCTCTTGGCTCCCTGGTATTTGTTCCAAGAGTGTCTGTAGAACTAATAAATACATGCTTTCTTCTATTTTGAATTCAGTCCCTTAAGAACAGGACTGCCAAAGCTCCAACAAATAGTTCATGTTGTAGTTAGCACCATGTTATAGTACTTTTGTGTGTTATTATAAGAAAAATAAAAGCATGAATAGCTAAGGAAACATATCATAAAAGTTCAGCACCCAAACTCAAGGAAATTGTTGGCATAATAAAGAATTAGGCGGTGGGGTGCAGTATTGTTGAGTTTAAGATACGGTTCTGGGCAATAAAAAAGGCTGTATGTCTGTATGTTCTTATGTTCACGGAAGAATTCATGTTATATATGGAAGGAAATACAGAAAAAAAAATCTCTGTAAGTAGAAAAAAAGAAAAGTTCAAGGATGAACCTGTTTTCTGGTGCCTTAAATCGAATAATTGTTCTACTAAAGGAGTTTTGATAACTCCTCTGTCTGGCTTTTTCCTGCTCTGTGGTCGTTCATACAGACAAGAAGCAGAAAGTATGGTACGCAGTATAAGGGTGTGTGAGACGGTAAGATTTCAGTGGAAAAACAGTCTCAGATGAGACCCACGGCTCCAGAATAACAGTGTGAGGATTTCCTGGCCTTCTCGTATCCCCTGCTTTACAATTTCTCACTTTCAATAATTCTAACCTTCAGCTTTAATCCGAAACTGTCCCTTATTTTGGACAGGGATGATAGAAAGTTAAATCTAACTTATTTCCAGCCTCCTAAGAGGTCTGTAGGTCTCTAGGGAAAGTATGTGCCTGGCCTTTTTCAACCAAGTATTTTCAGTAACAAGTTGTCAGTGAGGTCACTGACTAGCCCAGGATTAGATACCACCCACCCTGGCTCGTAGCCTCCCCTTCTTTTCTTATCCTGGGTGAGTAGCGCCTCAGCTAAAGTGACCGTCCCACCGTCACTGTCTCTCAACTTGGTCCTCTGTAGCTCTGTGACTTTCAAGAGGCTTTCCCCTATCCTCAGAGCTCTGTTTGGAAAATCCCCCTCAAGAGCGGGACTCAAAGCACATTGACTCTACAGGAAGCAGCAGAAAGGTAAGAGTCAAGTTTATAAACGAAGAGCTAGCTGGGCTTCAGGGCGCTCTTCTTCCTCCCTTGGATTTCTGCGTCTCCTTCATACGTCATGGCTCTATAATGCAGGAGTTTCTTCTGAATGGAGGAAGATCGCATTAGTGTAGGAAATGGGGATGTTTTGACTAGCTGTGATGAGAAATGGAGGCTTCCATGCTAATTTCAAAGTTAAAAATAACTTTCAGACCATGCCAGGGAAAGCTAATAGCCAAGGGCGTGCTTAGCATTCAGAGAGTTTCTGGCTATAAAAAGCCAATTGGATGCTCTGCAGGGAAAGATAAGATATGGCCTGGATGCTTGAGCTTTGGCATGGGGCTAAGGAGAAGGAAGCAAAATTGGAAATATTTGAAAGGGCTTTGCTTCCAACCAAGAGTTTATTCATAGCAGACGGAAAGTGTTTTGAATGGCTAGTGGCAAAGAGCATCAGTCTCTACGTTTAATATTGGTCATATACTGCTTGTGGCATTGGCTGTGATATTGGGAGGCTGAGGAATGATCTCAGAGCTGTTTGGCATTTCTAACCATGTGATGGAAATCGCAGTGTAGAGTGATTTTACTTTACTTGGGATGTAGTGTCTATACAGAGGGAAGGGTGCCAGTTGAATGGGTCTGAGTAGCTGCAAGCAGCAGCTGTTACCTAAGTCAAGAACAGGACCGGAAGTAGTGAGTTCAGAAGGAAAGCGGGAATCCAGGACAGACACCAGGAGCTTCACTGACTGCAGAGGTTTTGAGTCGCAGATCCACGCCACCAAGAAAGACTCGCAACAATCTGATGATATGTGAAATCTGTGACTTAAGACACACCAATGGAGAAGAAGGGGTTCAAAGGAGCCTCGGTTCTGGGTTTGTGGCTAGCTCATCCAGCTAGAGCAGAAGATCAATGCAGAGAGAATACTTAGGGTTTGAAGCTGTGGATTACCAAGAGTCAAAGTGAATGGCATGTTTGGCTACACTATTAGAATTTCAGTGTTCATTATAAAAAAATTACCTCAAAGGTGATGTAGGAGGGAACCTAAAATACAGACAGGTATAGACATGCTCATTTACATCTGTTACATCCTACACATAGTTTGGATGTTCCTTATTATTTGAGTAAAAGATTGGGACTTTTTAGAGTCACACTTATTTTTATTACAAAAGTAGTCAGTGCTCATTGTGTGATTTTTGAAAGAAGAGAGGAAAAATTATTGTTTGTGATCTCACTGATACATGTTTCCTTCTAGTCTTCTTTTTCTCCCTGGCTTTAGAATAGTTGCTATAATATTGAGTGTCATATCTGTAGCCTTGCTTTTCCCCTTAACCTTAAGCGTTCATGTTTAGATATAATATTCCCAGTTTTATATAGCTACTATTGTGTTGTGTCGCAACCTTTCGGTGAATATAATTTTGTTAATCATTGCTGAACATCCAGGTGCTATGGAAAACTACTTTTGCATATTTTTATGTGAATTTACATCACGTATTTATATTTAAGGTAATTTCCTTAATCCCCGTTCCTAAGTGTGGAGTTGTTGGAATGCAGAACGTTACACTTGAAGGTGAAGCTTGTGATTTTTAAGATCTGTTTTTACTGTTTCTCTTTTAAAGCATTATAAAATTTCTTGTCAGCCAAATAAAATATTTATTAAGGGTTTATGATGTGTAAACACAGATATCAGGCAGATGGATAACAGCATACTAAGTATTTATAAGGACACAATCTCACCTACTTACAGAATTTCAATTTATAAACATCAACAAAGCTACACATGGAAAGTGCCCCAGCTCTCCCTGAAACCGATATGATTGTCGTCGATTATTTGTGTTACGTTGGCTGTCGAACAGTAGCATTTGTAAATCCTGCTGGGAAATCATGCATGCACAATACTGATTTACAGAAGTTTTATGATCCGGCTGTGAGGACTAAATAGCAAAACCAGGAAGAGTCAGGAAATACCTCAGTTATGGAACAGTCGGGGAAATCACAATTATTTGGAGGAAATCTAGAGGCTGCAGAATTGAAAGAAAAAGAAATAAAGGCACAGAGTAAGGCATCAATTGGGTGGGAGTTGGGAAAGAGGAGCTTCAGTGCTTAAATTGTTGAATTAAGGAAGCATGATTGCAGAAGGCAAACGCTAAGGCATGATGATAGAACTGTCAAAGGTGGTGGCCTGTACAGAGAAATCACTTGGGATGGGGGCAGAGATCCCTGTATTATTTGATGGGAGACGAGGTGCAGAGCTGAGAATTCTCAAAGGAGGTATGTTGCCTCTCTTTAAAAAAAGCTTTCCAACCATGGCCTCTTATTTTTGGGTGGTATTTAGAGGGGCTCCTTAACCACGGGCAGGCAGGAGTTCTCTAGCCTCTTTGACCTTTGGTTTGCATGTTTCACTTTTCAATTTGGAATGGGAAGGATTCATCTTTAAGAAGAGGAGTCGGCAGCCCAGTCTTGCCTGAAGAAGACAAGATTCACCATGTATCTTGTAGTGAAGACTTAAAAATAGTATTTATTTGTGGATCATTGGCTCATGGGAATGTTAGTCCAGTGCTTCAAAAGTTTTTTTTTTTTCTTTTCTGATTCTAGTTTTTATATTGGGTTTTAAGTGACATTGTGCTGTG
The DNA here is from genome assembly GCA_902168425.1 of Peromyscus attwateri. Lineage (NCBI taxonomy): Eukaryota > Metazoa > Chordata > Mammalia > Rodentia > Cricetidae > Peromyscus > Peromyscus attwateri. Next base: position 68,576 of record CABHPP010001666.1, on the reverse strand, counting down.
GGGGTGGAAACTGAGCTTGTCCAAGTGGTTAATCTAATGGAAAATGACAGATAATTGGGACTGCAGAATTGTTGAAAGTCAGGACTGTTACTCACTGCTCCTGATTTCCACGTACTTAATCATGCCTCATAACTATACTGCCGCTGCCTGGAACTCGGCCAGTAACCTGTAACCAATGTAATAGCTAACTTTAGGGACTAGGAAGTGACTTAAAATTCCCGTGTGTAAAATTATTGCCTTGGCACCTCTTTTCTTTCTCTGCCTTTCATTTGTTTTTTTTTAAAATATATTTTGTGTGTGTGTGTGTGTGTGTGTGTGTGTGTGTGCATATGCCATGATGCACGTATGGAAGGCAAAGGATAACTACTGGGATGTTTCTCCTTTCACAATGATGTGCCTCCTGGGATTGTACCTCAGCTTGTCTGGCTTGGTAGCAGGTGCTTTTTCTCACTGAGCCTTTAATTTGCTTAACTGTTATGTCTGTATACTTCCGGTCTCTCCCGTCAGTGGGAAAACTGATTTGATACAGATACGGCAATGTTTTAAAAATTTATTTATTTATATACACAGTGTTCTGCCTACGTGCCAGAAGAGGGCACCAGATCTCATTATAGATGGTTGTGAGCCACCATGTGGTTGCTGGGAATCGAACTCAGGACCTCTGGAAGAGCAGCCAATGCTCTTAACTGCTGCTGAGCCATCTCTCTCTCCAGCCTCTGCTGACACAGTGTTTCAGCTCCCCTTTAATTTAATGCCATTCAAAGTATGATCTGCAGTTCTCAATTTGTTACTGGTCTCAGCAAGCACATAAAGGGCCTGTGCCAAAGTGTAAATCAGCTGTACTAGAAGCACTTTGTAGCAGGACTCTGCAGATGAACGAAGTGATTATTGATTTACAGTTTCATGGGAACCCCTTGCAGAATTCACTTGGAATAGCATTGCTTAAGTTAAACCAAGCATTGATCTCCCCTACCAATATATGTAAAGGCAGAGAATTGGCATGAAGGCACACAGTTATTACATAATAGATGAATGCCAATGCAAAGAGTCCCTGATGTACCTCACTGAGAAGCCTACAGAATGACTGAGAGGCAAGATTATTCAAGGGATAGGGTCTACTCTAAAACTCACTTTGGAATTTATTCTAAATGCTATAGATTGTTGCTATTGAAACAAAGATCCTGCCCTCATGGTGTTTCCGTGTGTGTGTGTGTGTGTGTGTGTGTGTGTGTGTGTGTGTGTGTGTAGATTAAGAAATAAGATGTATTCTGAGACTTCTCCCAACCAGAAAAACCTTAGTTTATGGTTGAAACTTACAAATTGTTTCCACTGAAATTTATAGGAGTAGCAGATTTTTTTTTAAAAGATTGATTTTTGTTTCATGTGTATGAATGTTTGCCTATATGCATGTGTGTACACCACATGCATGCAATGTCCATGGAGGCCAGAAGAGGGCATCAAATCTGCTGGAGCTGGAGTTACAGCCAGTTGTAAAGTTACTGTGTGGGTGCTGGGAACTGACCTCAGGTTCTCTGCAAGAGCACAGCAGCTCCTACCGGGTGAACCATCTCTCCATTCCCTGATTGACTTGCTTTTCTAGGGGACTTTGCAGTTTCTGTCTTTTGCTTTTTTTTTTTTTTTTCCAGGATGGGATAACAAAGGAATCATAGTTTTAAGAACCAAGTAGTCTGTACTAGATGCTGCTGGTCGCTTATGTAACGCCCCTGTGCCCCTTCCCTCCTCCCGTTAATTTCTAAGACCACATCATCTACCTCCTGAGCCTTGGGATTTCAGGCATGTACTACCATGTTTAGGAGGCAATGGGGAATGAATACAGAGGTTTGTGCACGCCAGGTACAAAGTACATCCCAGCCCAGTTAAATTTATGTGTAACGATTTATCAAGTTCTCCTAATGGTCCCGGCATTTCACTGCAAGGAGAATTGACATGTTTTAATGTCTAACTTGCTAATACATTGTTCCTTCTTTTCCTTTTTGGTTTCCTTAGTTCTTTCATGTCTTTCATAGAATTTTAAAGTCGTCTTCATATCATATCAATAAACTCTGATACCATCATCTCTTTCCTTCTGTTTTAAATTATGTGTAAGAGGGAGAATTGTTGCTCTTGCCTCTCATTTGTGTCTTGGAGAAATGTCACAGTGGCCGAGGCATAGCTGGCCTTTAATGGGCTGTGGGACCCAGATCACCACGCTGGCTTTTGGATTTGCTTCTTACCCTTTCCCAACTTCATGCTTTAAAGTTTTTTTTTTTTGTAAATATTAATTAATTTTTTGGAGACAGAGTCTCCCCATGTAGCTGGCTTGGAATTTGCTGTGTAGACCAGGTTTACCTTGAAGTCACAGAGAACTGCCTGCCTCCTAAGAACTTTGATAAAAGGCTTGAACCACCACTCCCAGCCAAAATAAACATTTTAAAGAATGATCTAATGTAGCTGGAGAGCCCAGGCAGTCCCGCAGCCCACTTATAAAATAAACACACAGACGCTTATATTGTTTAAACTGTTTGGCCTAATGGCTCAGGCTTCTTGCTATCTAGTTCCTATATCTCAAATCAACCCATATCTATTAGTCTATAAGTTGCCACGTGGCTTGTTGCTTACCGGTACCTTACATCTCGCTTTTCATGGCAGCAGCGTCTCTCTGCTTTAGCCTTCCACTTCCCAGAATTCTCTTTCCTTGTCCCGCCTACACTATCCTTCCTGCCTGGCTACTGGCCAATCAGTGTTTTATCTATCAATCAATCATAGCAACATATATTCACAGCATACAGGACATCCCACAGCAATCTAAAAAATTATTAACTATGTCAGTGTGTCTCTGCTTGCTTGTACGTGTACCATTTGTGCACATGTACCTGCAGAAGCCAGAAGAGAGTGTTGGATTCTCTGTTGATGTAGTTACTGGCAATTGTGAGCCACCTGATGTGGATGTTTGGAACGGAACCTGAGTCCTCTACAAGAGCAGTAAGCGCTCTTAAGTTCTGAGTCATTTCTCCAGCTACAACATTAATTTTTTTTTAAGCTGAAAAGGTTATATCCCATTGATTTTTACCATAACAGAGTGCCTAAACTAAAAGTCTATTCTAACTGGCTTAAGCAAAAAGTCTTTCATAAGTTACACTAGGCACTCTCCAGGAGAGAAAGGGAAACAGTGCAAGACAGCAGACCGGCAGTAGCATCTGGCCGCGTCACAGGCACAGTCGGCCAGAGGTTCCGGCTTCCACTATCCTGGCCTTTGGGTTGGACCTATGACATATAGTCCCACTCAAGTTATGTCTAGCAGGTGAAATCTGGCTTCATTTCACCAAGTCTGCTTATTTTTTAAATTTTTTTCAAATGCATACCTTTGGTAGTAGATACTTCAGATTCGCTGACTTAGTACCCACTGGCCTTTTCCTTTCCTGTCCAGCTTCTGTGTTGCTAAGCAAAGCAGAGCCAGGATTGGAAGAGTATTAAGTGAGCAAGCCTATATAGAATATCTGTCAGGAAGAGTATATACTAAAAGTGAATTTCTTTCCTGATCTCACTTCTGCCCCTCATTCCCATGAATCTCTGCCAATAGAGTCACTGATGCAACATTTCTGGTATAATTAAAAAAATGTTAATATATCATCCTATAGAGCCTCATACAAATTTACTTAATTTTTTTATTACATTCACTTATTTTGCATGGGCGTGAGTAGGGGTGTGTGTGTGTGTGTGTGTGTGTGTGTGTACATGTGTGCATGCTACAGCCCATGTGAGGTCAGAGGACAATGTTGGGAGTCACTGTATTCTTTCTACCACGTGGGTCCCAGGGATCAGCCTCAGGTTGTCAGACTTGGTGGAAAGCACCTTTCATCATTACTCTACCTTGCTGGCTATAATGATATTTTGATGCTTTTCTAGGGATCAATATAAAATTCCCCAGTTTTAATTCTCAGATACTTCTTTTCTGACTCTGTCTTTCTCTCTCGTTCTGAATCCCTTACCGCTTCCATTTTCCATATTACCCAGAGAAGCCAGCAAGAACTCTTTGATAAGACATATACATTGCTGTGTGACACAGTCATTCTCAACCCATGACGCTTTGCTCCCCCTGGAGTGTTTGGCAGTATCTGGAGACATGTTGATTTTCATAACCGAGGCACAGGTGCTGCTAGTGTCCAGTGATTAGAGGCCAGGGATGCTTTCAAAACGCCTACCACACTATGAATAGCCACCACAGCAAAGAACTATTTAGTCCAAAGTATCAGTTAGAGAAACCTTGCTTTAATACAACATACCCTGAAACAATTATTCAACAAATAAATATTATTTCTTTTAAAACATTTGATTAATTTTCTATTATTTATTATACTTACGTTTATTATTTTATGGATAAGAGTGTTTTGTCTGAATGTATGTAAGTATACAGCATACATGCCTGGTGCCCACAGAGGCCAGAAGAGGGTGCTGGATCCTTGTGAACTAGTCATGCTTGGTTTTAAGCTGCTACGTGGATGCTGGGACTCAAGCTCAGGTCCTCTGTAAGAGTAGCCAGTGCTCTTAACCACTGAGACATCTTTCCAACCCCAACACCATTTTCTTTACCTCCTCTCCCCAGGCTCAGTTTCCTCTCAAGACTGTTGGCATGATCTTTTCATTTTAAAGAGCATGCTTAGGCTGGAGAGATGGCTCAGAGGTTAAAAGCACTGACTGCTCTTCCAGAGGTCCTGAGTTCAATTCCCAGCAACTACATGGTGGCTCACGACCATCTGTATTGAGATCTGGTGCCCTCTGCTGGACTGCTGTCATACATGCTGTATACATAATAAATAAATAAATCTTAAAAAAAATGTTTGTGTTAAAAAAAAAGCATGCTCTTTGATAGACAAGATAAAAACAAAGTAAAATGTTGCTGTTTTTCCTCCCTTCCCTTGTTAAAGTTGTGAACCCTGCCTGCATGGGAGAAGGACTTCTGGTTTTCTTCTTCATCCTCAAACACAGCCTAAGAGTTTTTGCGCTGGGCATTTTCACAAGTCTTCTCTCATTCTGAGTTTAGCCCCCTCTTCAATAGCCAATACTACATGACCTGCTGTTTCTCTTCTTTTGCGTGTCCTTCAAAATTCCTAGTTCTTTAAAAAGATACTTGTTACCAAAAAAAAAAAAAAAAAAAAAAAAAAAAAAAAAAAAGCTCCTTGTACACCTCGGTGAGTTCTTCTCGTGTGGTCCCCCTCATTTCTTCCTCGTTTGCGATTGTAACGGTGGTTTTACTTCTTGACCCGTCTTTGACTTTAGAGCCTTGCATCTTCTGTGAACCGCTAAGCAACCGGCGATACTTGTCTTACTTTGCTCTGTGTTTCCTCTCTTGGCTGTAATGGACTCCAAGGCGATATGTTCAATTTCCCTCAAGGTTTCTGTCCCTTCCACTTCCGTAGTGTATTCCTCTTTGTTGTTAAGGCGTCGGTTCGGGGGGCAGGTTTCATTCTCTGCTGCTTGATAAACTTACTGGGAGAGAGGTGGGAGAAAGTGCAGAGGAATGACTCCTAGAGTTCAGACTTCGATTACTTAATTGTCCTTTTGGTTATGTTGAGCTCTTGGATATTTAAATCTTCGCTAGGTTTCTTATTTAATCTATTCTAAAAATCGTTTAATTTTTGTTTTTGAGATAGGTCCTTACTATGTTACCCAGACCGTGAGCTCACCCTCTATCCCCGGCAAGGCCTTGAACTAGCAGTCCTCCTGTCTTAGCCTCCCGAGTAACTGGTGTTGTAAATCAAAGGGAATTCGCTCTATTAAAACCTTTTTCTTAACATTATTCAGTTTTTTTCAGTATATGTGCGTGTGTGTGTGTGTGTGTGTGTGTGTGTGTGTGAGTATGTCTGTGCATGCGCACGTGTGCATGTTACTGCCTGCATGTAGACGTCAGAGGACAATTTATGGGAGCTGGTTCTCTCCTTCCACCATGTAGGTTCTGGGTATTAAACCCTTGTTATTTTTTGATTTTTCAAGGCAGGGTATCTCTGTGTAGCCCTGGCTGTCCTGGAACTCACTCTGTAGACCAGGCTGTCCTCGAACTTGCAGAAATCCACCTGTCTCTGCCTCCCGAGTGCTGGGATTAAAGGTGTGCACCACCATTGCCTGGCCTCAATTCTTAAAGTAGAGGGCAAGCTTCCTATCACTTTTCTGGGCCATAAAGGCATATATCCACTGGGACTTTTTTTCTCTCCTTGTTACTTGGTCCTTTTTTGGAGGTAAGTTTATTCCCAGAAATCTTAGGTAATTTAAATAGTACATGAATCCTAGAAATTCATATTTCAGCCCACATCATTTTTGTGTCTGTTTTTACGAACTAGGCTCTCACATCCTAGGGTCTAATGTATCAACCACACAGTGAGTTCAAGGCAAGCTTGACTGTGTTTTATTTCTGGAAATTACAATCTTCTGACTAACGGTTCTTAGAGATGTACTGTCGGGAGGTGGCCTGAACCCCCCCCCCCTCCATTGGCTGTCTAAAAAGTAGTTCCTAGACATTCAGGGGTGTGAGCTGCCATTTTGGCTCTCTACGCCGTCCTCAAGGTATACAGGTGGCTTGGGAGGGCTTAGCTCCCACGGCCACTATATTCAGACACAACAGAGTTTTATTTGTACTCCACCCCAATTTGTACCATTCATGAAACCAACAAGAAAGTAGACAGATTTTTAAAAAAAATGAAAGTATGATAAACAAAGTTAATTAGAAATTCAAGAAGATAACAAGTATTTTATCTTTAGTAAGAGTATGTCCCGATTATTACACAGGACAAAACTTAGGCCAGTAGCTTATTTACTGTTTACATGAACTCAAAGTTAAGTGGGCATTTTGTGTTCTGTCTGTGAACCATACAGTAAAGGAGTATGTTCCCCGTGTTTGCAAATCATCAAGGAGATCCTCATCCTCTTGTGTCTCAGAGGGTACGACAGGGTCCTTTTCTGGTTTCACAAAGGTGGTCCCTTCTAGCCTTTTCCACAGTAGGGCTCATCAACACGGGGAAGACCACAGGAAGTTTGTCGATGTATTCAGAGAAGGGAGTGAAGACCAGGCAGGACCTCTTCCTTTCTCAACAATCTCGATACTAACAAGTTTATTTTCTTATTTATTCATTTAACTGCATGTGCGTGTGGATGCTCTTGCGGGTGTGTGAGAGTACACGTAGAAGCCAGATATTGACACCCGGATGTCACCATCCATCGCTTTTTTCAGCCTTTTGTCTTTGGAGATGGGGTCTCTCACTGAGCCCGGAGCTCACCATTGAGGCTGACTGGCCAGAGATTCTCTTGTGTCTGTCGTTCAGAGCACTGTGGCTGCAGGTGCCTGCATATGTGTTGGGATACAAGCTCAGGTCCTCACGCTCGAGCAGCAAGTACTTTACCCACCGAGCCAGCACCCCAGCTCTAGAAGTGTCTGAAGATGATCTGTTATTATTGTGTGTGTGTGTGTGTGTGTGTGTGTGTGCGCGCGTGCGCGCGCACATTATGTGTGTCTGTGTGTCATGGTGTCTGTGTGGAGGTCAGGGGACAACTTCATGGAGTGGGTTCTTTCCTTTCACCTCTATGTAGACTTGGGATTGAACACAAGTGGCCAGGGTTGCATGGCAAGTGCCTTACCTAGTGAGCCATCTCCCTGGCCAAAGAAAGTTTATTTTACATTATCTTAAAAAATGTATTTTTAAAAGTAAAATTGCGTTTATTTACTTGTTTAGTGTGTGTGTGTGTGTGTGTGTGTGTGTGTGTGTGTGTGCGCGCGCGTGTGGGTGTGCGTGTGCGTGTGCGTGTACGTGTACGGACACACACATATGCCATGGCCTATGTGTGGAGCTTGGAGGGCAATTCGCATTATGTGGGGCCCGGGGATTCAGCTTGGGTTGTCAAGCTCGGCAGCAAGCGCCTTTACGTGCTGAGACATTCCGTCAGCCCAGATAGTGGTTTTTCTTCTTGAAGCATCACACTGGTCCTGAGTAAGATTTGCTAGTGAAGATTAGAGGGGTGTCGCAAGTATGTGAACCTGAGTCAAAACCCCAGCCGTGGCGGATGGGGAGAAAGACCCTCACTCTAAAAACGCCCTGTTTCCTGCGTTACTCCAAGAGGGGCACCGTTTGGTCTGCGTACCACTGAGCTGGAAGGCTCTGCTGACCCAGACATCATGCTTGGTAGACTAAAAAGCTGCAGCTGTGGATGCCGTGCCTGACATCCGAGGGAGCAAACTGCTCTGTCTTGAAGTCATTGTGGCCTCTGACAGGGCCCCACAGCAGGAGAAAAGGTCACCCCGGGGTGCGGGGGAGTTTCCATCCCTAAATCTTGTGCTGGGGGCAGAGCACGGCATCTTTGAACAGAGCCTGCTTGTTTTCTGAGCCGCAGCTCTGTTTTCTCTCTCCGAGGCATGTAAATCGCCCCCGGAGCTTTTGAAAAGTTTAAGGGACAACTTAGTAACTGGAGTGATTTTTTTTTTAACTTGAAATATTTTAGATATGATCTCATTTTTGTCTCAAACTATTAAAGTAGGCCCTGTTATTATCACATGTATTTTATAAATGCGACATTATAACATTATTTTATAGTTATTAAATTCTGCAAAAGACCATTTTTTCTATTATGGTATGATCTCAGAAAAATAAATCTACCAGAAAAGGCAAAAACTACAAAAAAAAACCCTTTTTACAAACATTAATTATATAAAATAAACTAAAAACTTTTGTACTTGTGACCCATTTTACATGAGAAATTTGCCTGGATATACAAATATACAAAACAGTTGTACAAATCAAACATTTACTGATAATAAAGCACAAAGAAATTTATTTTAAGACAATTTTTTGGTATACACACATACATATATACATATATATGTATATGCATATACATCTTATTAAAGGCAAATTTACATATGAGTGAGATGATGTATATGTTTAACTTTTACGTAAAGAATTAAATCTTGGCTGAATATTTTATACTGCAGGACATAGAGTATCATCAACATTTTTCACAACTTGTCAATATATTGTTAAGGCTGAGAACACCACTTAATACAAAATTCCTTAATGGTTTTATGAAACTCAAGTCAACAACTTAAGTAGCAAATTAGAAAAAAAAATCAAACATTCTAACATGATTTAAAGATATACTAATTTGATATATGTTGAGGAATGATCGAAAATATTAATTTTTTTGTTATCTGTAATTAAGTCTCTTTTGTTGTTAATGTTTGTTTGTTTCTTTGAGACAGGGTCTCTCTATGCAGCCCTGGCTGTCCTGGAACTCACTATCTGGCTTAGGATGGCCTTTAATTCACAGAGATCCACTTGCCTCTGCCTCTAGAGTTTTGGGATTAAAGGGCTGCATCACCACACCAGGCCTTGGTCCACAGTTTTCTTCCTCCCAAGGTTGGGCATATCTTTAATCAGGAGGCAGAGGCAGATTCACCTCTTATGAGTTCCAGGCCAGCCTGGTCTACATAGCAAGTTCTAGGCAAGATAGGGCTACCTATCTCAAACAATATAAAGAACTCTTAATTAGAAAGGAAAAAAAAATCAAATAAAGAATCCAACAGAGTCAATATGTGAAAAGTAATTTACAGAGAAGAAAACTGACCAATAAATGAATGAAAGTTTATTAGCTTGTTTCACCAGTTTTTGTTTTGTTTTGTTTTGTTTTTTTGAAACAGGTTTCTCTGTGTAGTTTTGGTGCCTGTCCTGGAACTCACTCTGTAGACCAGGCTGGCCTCGAATTTACAGAGATCCACCTGCCTCTGCCTCCCAAGTGCTGGGATTAAAGGCGTGTGCCACCACTGCCTGGCCGGTTTCACCAGTTATTAGATAAGTGCTAATTAAAACAAAAATGGGTACAATATTTAATACTATACTAATGGACTATCTATTAGATTATGTATTTATATGACTGGAAAGGGGCCAGTGAGAGGACTCAGTGAGTTAAGGTGACCTGAGTTTGATTCCCCAAGTCCTCATGGTGGAAGGAGAGAGTTGACTCTTGTAAGTTGTCCTCTGACCTTCACGCATGTGCTGTGACACACACACACACACGCACACGCACACGCACACGCACACGCACACACACACACACCAATAAATAAATAAATATAAAAAAAATAAGAATTGGAAGCAGAGGGAACTTTTCTGCCCAGAGAACAGTGTTCAGGGCTGCAGATATGGCTCAGCTGTCTAAGGCTAGGCTCACAACGAAAGCGTCAGCAGGTGGTGTTCACAGAAGCATCCAAAGCAGGGACCGGAAAGCTGTGGGCAAAGGACCTTGTGTGTGTTAGGCAAGTCCTGCGCCACAGAGCTGTATCCCCAGCCCGAGACACCGTGATTCTCGTGAAACTGGTTTTCTTTTATGCCTGTATTTCTTTTGTATTATTATGTAAACTGAGGCATTGTAGAGAGTTAATGGAGACATGAGTAAAATAAACATGACTACTTGGTGGTGAAATCCATCACAGTTTTCTGTTATTGTCTTTTTTTTTTTTATTTATTTTACATACCAACCACAGATCCCCCTCTCATCCCTCCTCCTGCCCCCGCCCCCACCTTCCCCCATTACCCCTCATCCCCTCCTCCAACAGGGTAAATTCTCCCATGGGGGGGACAGCTAAACCTGGTACATTCAGTAGAGGCAGGACCAAGCCCTTCCCCGCTTTATTAGGGGTGAGTAAGGTGTCCGACCATAGGTAATGGGATCCAGAAAGCCAGCTCATGCACCAGGGATAGATCCTAACCATACTGCCAGGGGCCCCTCAAATAGACCCAGCTACACAAGTATCTCCCGTATGCAGGTCTAGTCCGGTCCCACGCAAGTTCTGCAGCTGTTGGTCTAAAGTTCGTGAGTTCCCATGAGCTTGGTTCAGTTGTCTCTGTAGATTTCCCCATCATGATCTTGACCCCCCTTTGCTCATGTAATCCCTCTTCCCTCTCTTCGACTGGACTCCCGGAGCTCAGCCTGGTGCTTGGTTGTTATCTTTGTAGCAGTGTGGGAGAGAGAATTTCCTTCCCCTCTCTCTAATATAGCTCAGCAACCAAGTGGCTCCCTGCTCTGGAATGAAGCAGGTTGGCACGGCTCCATAAGTCTCCTGTGGGAACAAGAGACAGAAATTTCTATTTTTTAACCTACTGTTGTTCTTGTGCTCTGGGTTCAATGTTCTATCCTTTTAACCACCTCATACCCAGTCTTATAAAAATACACACTTACTAATATGCATTAGAGCGTCTTTCATTTTCCCTGTGAAGCATTTGCTGAAACTTTTGGAGCAGTTCTGAAGTGCTGCTATTTTAGGGCCATGTTTCTTTGTTTTCTTATTATAACTTATCACAAATGGGGTAGGAGACGTTCCTGGGTGAAACAGATGCAACTTGCTAAATAAAAAACATGTGACCTCAATGACTGTCCATTTTAAAATCAGGAGAGCAATCCATTTGTTGCTTTCTACAGTGGCCTTCTAAGATGTGATTTGAACCAACAGATTTCCGCAAAGAGAAGCGTCTTTCCATAGAACAGTGATGATGGGTCGGTGAATCGTTAACGTAGCAGTCAGGATTCCTTTATATTTGCTGTGTGATTTTTATGAGTGACTCCTCTTCATGAGTTTAACAGGTCTCCTTTTACAATATGAGAAGAGCAGATAAATGGTGACCATAGTGGATAAAGCTGTGGGATGGAGTTTGAATGCAAACTCGAGGATGTTCATAAAAAAAAACTTTTGCATTAGCTTATGTTAATTGTACAAAATAATGTGCTTCATTGGGACACACATAAACAACATATACACATATCAAATATACTCTGGTCACATCCATCATATTCACCTTGTTAGCCTCTTTTGTTTAGAATCTCATGTAGCCCAGGCTGGCTTCAAACTCCATATATATAGCTAAGGATGACCTCGAACTCCTGATTCTCCTGTCTTTACCTCCTAAGTGCTGGCATTACAGGCTTGCGCCACCACAGCAGGCTCCTCCTCTGTGATTTCTCTGGGAAAGCTCAATGTAGTCTCATGGATTAGCAGGAAAAAATAGATGGACACTTACCATACTTTGTCTCTTCGTCTGACATTTCTTTTTAGTTCCTGGACTCTGCATTTGTAGATGCCTGTGAGATACAACTCGTGTGTGTGTGTGTGTGTGTGTGTGTGTGTGTGTGTGTGTCTCACTAACACTATCTGAAGTGTGCCTGGATCAGAGATTCAGAGATGCTTATAGATTTGCCCATTGCTTGAGCATTACCTATTATACGCCTGCTGCAATAGTTTAAGGAAGTGGCAGGTTCTTTTGAAGGTAAGTGTGTACACATGCATGTGTGTATGAAATACTGAAAAGTAAAATATATGAAGACTTTTTTTTTTGCTGAAAAAACAAAGGAGTACCCTAAATAAGTAATATTTATTTGGCAGTCTTCTTTTTCTCCTAAATATTATCATTATTATTATTATTTTTATCTTAAGCCATTTTCAGTAGCACTGAAACTAAAAAGATCTTTAGATGTAGGATTTTAAGGCATCCTGGGAAACCGAATCTGCTGGGTGGAGCAGGGCTCAGGAGATCTTGTATCAGGAAGCAAACTTGTTGGAAACTAAAGTGGAACTAAGTGGGTAGAGGAGAGCAGAAAAAAAATCAGTTGCTGGATACTCCAGACTTGTGTGGCCAATTAGCAGAAGGGACAAGCTAATTACTGACAACATTGACTTTTCAGTTTTCTTTTGGATAATTATCCTATTGGTTAATTGAAAAACAGCTTCAAGCATCTATTTTATACTACTGAGAATATGTCTGTTTAGAAAGTTTAATTCCATAAAACTTTGTAAGAGAATCAATAACATTTACACTTGGTTTCCAGACAGACGACATGATTTTCACTTAGCTGTTAGTTGTTCCTACACAAGTCAAAAAAAACCCCCACATCTTCAGATTTGAGAAATGGTGTGTGTGTGTGTGTGTGTGTGTGTGTGTGTGTGTGTGTGTGTGTACACGCATGCGCGGGCATGTGAATGTGGAGACCCAAGGTTGACATCAGGTGTCTTTCTCAACTTCGGTCTACCTTACTTCTTGAGGCAGAACCCTTCAGAACCCAGAGTTCACCTCTCCACCTAGTCTAGCTAGCCAGCTTGCTCCAGGGCCCCCCTGCACGCCCCTTCCCAGCAGTGGAGTTACAGGTGGGCCGCCATGCCCAGACGTTGACTTAGGTGCTTGGGATCCAAACTATGGCCCCCACGCTTGCGGAGCAAGCACTCTCTCCACTGAGATTTTTCTAGAGCGGATTGTTTCAGTGAAGAACCCGCTGTTGGCTTTCATCATCAGCGGAATTAGTTTTTAAAGGGAACGAAGATCATTTCCTGCTCTAGTGTCAATGAGAATGCCTTCTTTGAGCCTTCAGATTGGCTTCAGGTTTGATTTTTGCCGTAGTTAGCGAACCTGATGCATGTGGTATAGTAGCTTCCGGGAAGTCTAGGAAAATTTGTTGTTAGTTAAGGTAAGTCTGGGCTGGAAATGTGGCTCAGGGTTAGAATGCTGGTCTTTCATGATCCTCACTCTGGCTGGAATCCCCAGAATGACTTAAGGAGCATAGAGATAGCAACCAATACTTTGCTGGGTTGACGGTGTGCGCCTTTAATCCCAGCACTTGGAAGATAGCAGGAGGATCTATGTGAGTTAGAGGCTAGCCTGGTCTGCATAGCAAGCTCCAGGACAGCCAGGATTTCTGTCTCAAGGAAAAAAAAAAAAAAAGAAAAAAGAAAAATTTGAGGTTCTAGTGATTTTGACTAAGTTACATAGTGAATTAGGCCAAAAGATGTTCATCTGTATCCAAATCAAGTGTTTAGTTGTAAAATGAGGACTTTGCAGGTTACATGCAAAATTTGTTAGTTATAACGTTGCATGCTCATGAGATGCATAATTATGCTATCATAACAGAAACCGTCTTTCCTATAATTAATCCTGTAGCTTCTTATATGTAAGGGACAATCAGCAATAATTAAACACGGAAGTTAGAAAATGTAAGTTAAACAGACTACAAATCAAATTTATACTGGCTAAACAAACCAAGATATTTCTAAGTAAATTTTCTGAGGAATGCTGAGATGTTCTGTTGCAGTTTGTACTGAAGTATGAAAATAAATATGCAGGATAATATTGAGGATATTTAGAATCTAGCAACACCCTCAACTGGCAAAGTAAGGGATTGCATTTAAAACAAAAAATAAACTAAAATTAAAAAAAATAAGCTGAGTGAACTAATCATCAAATAAGTGAAAAGTTGTAAAATAATATAGAAAAATTACAAATGTGAAGAATTAAGCCAGTGTATCAATTAAACATTTTCCTAGGTGAAACTCGTGTGCAAATAACCATAATTAGAATTTCCTAGTATTTTGTTCTACTTTTGAACCAGAGAAATTGATAGTAGGGAAAGAATACAGTAAAGAGAAATGCATGTATCTCTTGCCTCTGTCTCCAATAACAATTTTGACTAATTTGTGATACTTAAATTACTTAAAATCTAAACATTATTTATTTTATATGTGTGATGTTTTATCCACATGTATGTCTGAGCACCATGTGTGTGCTAGTGCCCATGGAGGTCAAGTAGGACATTTATCTCCTGGGCCTGGAGTTACAGATGGTTGTGAACCACCTTGTGAGTGCTGGGCATTTAACTTGGGTCTTCTGGAAGAGCAGCCAGTGCTCTTAACTCCTGAGCCATTTCTCCGGCTTCATTAAATTATTTAATTGAAGACAGGTTTCACTATGTATCCCTGACTGACCTGAAATTCACTATATAGACCAAGCTAGCCTTAAACTCACAGAGATCCTCCTGTCGCTGCCTCCTGAGTTCTGAGATTAAAGGTGTGCACTACCACACCTGTCTTAAACTACTTTGATTAGCTATTTTTACATTACTGTTGTAAGATCTGTTGGCATCATACCTAATGGTGATATCTTTTCTCTGGGTACATTGATTTGATTTCTGTAAAAAGGAATTGGAATATTCTCGAGTAATTTATAAGCGTGATAGTTTCAGGAAGTATAGAGAATGCCTGCTGTAAATTCTTTATTTCTGCTTGCATCAATTCCATTTTGGATTTATAGTGATTTGAGTATACAGAGTGCATGAAAGTTGTATTCAAGTTGATCGAGGATGACTTTTCATTGCATCCTTTAAAGATCAGAATCTAGTGTTTGGTTTTTGTCTCCACTGGCTTGTGGCTTTAAGAGCACCCATCCCCCTTCCTGCTTGGGCCACTGTGCCCTGTCAGTCATCCTGAAATACACTAGGGTGCTTGTCAGGCTGTTTGCTCACAAATGCATCATAAGCCAAATTGTGAGCCGTAACAGTGGTACTGACTTCCTAAACACAAGAGGTTGTTTGGGCAGCGGGTTAGTGTCTGTTGTGTGGGCAATACCCTGTCCTGCCGTAGGTGAGTCAAGGGTCAACTTCTTAAAATCAAACTTTGTTATAAGGCAAACCCTGATACGTGCAGCTTATTTGTCGTTCAGTTAGATGACTTTGGGGGAAATGAAGGGACACTATTTCTCTAAAATGGGATGACTGGAAACTATGTTTTGCATTTGTTACTTTTATGAGGTAATTTTCCTTTTAGTTACACAGAACTCTGGACTACTTTACAAAGGCTCAGATTTTAAAAGTCTACTGTTCTGAGGAGATCTGCAGGCCTTTCAGATTTAGTTAAAAATGTGATGTTTGAACACAGTTTTTTTTTCTTGTGTAACAACTCAGGCTGACTCAACTGAGTAGAAGCTCAGTTCTCCGATTTGAAGTGTTTGATAGTGACATTAAAAATAGCATGAAAACAGATTCTCATGTGCCGGTGCTCAGGCCATAGTAGTCTTACATCAGAGCACTTAAACATTCCTACAGTGTAACGGAGTCTTTCCTATTTGAGTAACTGTATGCGGGGCACTGGGGACTTCACGGTCTTCCAATATAAAACTTGTGCAGCGAGCAGTTTATTTGTGCAAACAATTTGGTTTCTATTACCAGCCTCGAAACTTAAATTGTGCATGAATGTTTTCCTTGTATTACTTGTATGCAGCCTTAAGTATTTGTAAAGAGGGAACTGACAAAGCAAAGCCAGAAAGAACTCCTGGGTTTTTGATAACTTGTATGTTGATACGGAGTTAAAATTTGAAGGCTTGATCCAGGGCAAATGAGAAAAGATTGCTTTTGCGGATGTGTAGAAAGACTGCTTATGCATTCCTCTCCTGTTGTAGAAAGGATTTAAGGTGCTTACAAGGCTACATGAAATTCAAGATAAGATGAATTAAATGTGGTGTGAAAGAAAAAAGCGTGAGGATATAAACCAGCCAAGAATAAGACTAAAAAAATGAAAAAGGGAGCAATTCTCAGCCACAGCTTCATGGCTCTGTGTCCTACAGATCAACAGAGGAGAAAGTACAGCTTTGTCTTTCTTGTGTATGTGTATTTATCACACACAGAAGTCTAATGGAGGGATTTCATGTAAACCTCCTGCCCCGTGCTCTGGGGGGCAGCCTTGAGTGAGAAAATGGTGTGACTTGTGTTTCGGTGGAGATAAAAGTGGGGAAGTCCTGCCCTTTAGACTCACCAGCTGATTTACGTGGGCATAAATGTGGCCTCAGGTTGTCTAGGAGAAGGAAAAGAAAAAGGCCCATTACTCAATCCAGAAAAAGATTAGAGAGGCTTGGTGTCTGGGGAGAAACTGAGTTGTCTAAATACAGTCAGGCATCTTCATATCGGAACAGCTCTGATCAAGTCATTGTTTAAAATGGAACATATTTCGTAGTTTTGCACAAATCTGTGGATACAAGGCTCTTGTATTTTGTCTAATGCATTGTTGTAATGTGGCTAGTTGCTTTTCTTCCTTTACTTTCTCTCTTGTTTTTGAGACAGGGTCTTAACTAGGTAAATCTGACTGGCCTGGAAATCGCAGAGATCCACCTGCCTCTGTCTTCTGAGTTCTGGGGTTACAGGTCATTTCATTCTTAAACCACAGTAAGATAAAATACTGCTGTGAGTTCCAGAGCAACCTCTGCCTCCCAAGTGCTGGGATCTAAAGGCATGAACCACTATGCTTTTTCTTAAAAAACGAAAAACAAAAAACCAACCAACCAAACAAACAAATAGAAAACAAAAAACAAAAAAAAAAACCTTTTTGATGTAAATTTAGCTTGAATTTCAAATTCATTTAGGCCAAAACTAACTGGATCAGTCTAATTGGGAGCAAAGTTTCTGGGCAGGAGGAAGGAATTCAGAGATAAAACTTTCTAATGTATTTTGATCTTCAAATAGCTACAAAACACCTGCTGTCTTGAGAATTCTGGGCCTAGGGCTGTTTCTCATACCATGCTAACCTTGACCTATGCAAATGAAAAAATGATTATAGAAACTCCTGCTGTCAACACAACACCGTACTGAGAAAAGATAAGAGGGTAGCAGTTAAAATTTTGCTAAGGCTCTTCATGTGAATATTCAGATATTCAGATATTGAGTCAATCATCTTTGTCTTTTTCATATTCTATTATTAAAAATAACTTCAAGAAGATTTTTTAAAAAACAGTATAACCGTATAACAAAAACTATATTTCTATAGTTTTGACTATAAACAGATGTGGGCCAATTTAGAGTTATTGCAAGAAAAAAATACACATCAAATATATATCATCATACTAAGTTATAAATGGCACACATTTGTAATTAATACGCAATTAATCAACATAATCAGGTATGTGGGATGACACTGAGGATAACCTGGATGCATGGGTTTGTAACCTGGGAAGTAAATATTATAGGTCCAGTTGAGGGGCTGGAGAGATGGCTCAGTGGTTAAGAGCACTTGCCTTTCTTCCAGAGAACCTGCGTTTGGTTCCTAGCACCCAGAAGATGGCTCACAACCATCTGTAACTCTAGGTCAAGGGATCCAGTGTCCTCTCCTGGCCTCCTTGGCCATTGACCACAATGTAGTGCACTTAACATGAAGACAAAACCCTCATACCCGTACAATAAAAAAACTTTGAAAAGAAGTTAACTTGGAGCTGCGTGTGACTCTACACACCTGTTGTCCTAATTTTGGAGGCTGAATTAGGAAAATATTGAGTAAATATTGAGTAAATAAAAGACAGTCAGGAACATGTAGTAAGACCCTGTCTGAAAAGAAGAAGTAAAGTCAGGCTTGGGTACTAAAGAAATTGAGTGGTGCATCGAAGCGGGACCCATGTGCCGAAGAACAGATGATTAACACACGAGAGAATTTGTTCAAAGAACCTGTGAGAACCACTCAAAGAGCTAAATATTCTCTTTCTCCCTACTCCTTTCTTTTTGCAGTGCTTGGAATCAAACTTAGGACTCCATTCATGCCTGGAAAGCCCTTTTCCATGCCCCAAGTCCAGGAAAAAAATTTTTTTGTTTAATTCAAGTTCATTGAGAAATAATTTATATATATTAAATTAACTCATGGGCTGGAGGAGATGGCTCAGCAGTTAAGAGTGTGTATTACTTTTGTAGAGGATTGGAGTTCCATTTCCCACATTCATGTCAGGCCGCCTATAATTCCGGTTCTAGGGGATCTCATGCCCTCTTTTGGCCTCTAACACACACACACACATACACACACACACACACACACACACAAATTAAAAATAAAAAAGTGTATATTTGTTGTCTGATGTCTAAGATGGCTAAAGAAGTCACTAGCTGTATGTGAGATTTTGACTTGTTTCTTGCCTTTGATCTCATATTGCTGATCTTTTTCATTTTAGCTATCCTAGAAGATGTTCAGTAGCGTCTGTTGTTAATTTTCATTTCTCCAGTTACTAGAGATGGTGAGCATTTTCAGATAGTAAGTAAGTGTCGCTAGAGAGATGTGAATTTTGTTCTACAGATATTACTGAACATCTTCTAGAATTGCTAAAATGAAAACAATCAGCATATTCTTCCTTCCAATAAACCATTGATTAGGTCTAGATGGGGCTTGGCCAGATTTAGGTTCAATTCTTTGGGAAGGAATACACCTGAGGTGGAGTGATATCATTCCTACTGTGTCCTGTCAAGAGGTACAGTGTCTGGTCAGTCTCACTGTTAGGGAGGCTAAGATTGGTCAGTGGGTTCAGTCTCTGTGATCCTCAGTGTCCTTCTTACACGTTCACCTAACAGTCTTGGCTTTCACTGAAGAGCACTGTCTACATCTATCGTCATATTAAGATTATCAATAGTGATTTTTACCATTCTGCAGTTCTTTGTTATTTTTATTGCTTGGCCTTATCCTGTAAAAATCTCTCTCTTTTTAAAAAAATTATTAATTATCCTAAAGCATAGCTCGCATTTCCCTGTATTTGTCGAGTTTCAGGAAATAGGTGATATCTTAACAATTTTGAAAGGAGACTATTGAGTTTTTCTTTCCTGGACTAATTTTAATTTATGCTTTGTTCTGCTGTAATTTCTATCCCATCAATGCTCACATTTGGGTTAGTAAGACTCTTTTGGTTCTTCAGCTTTTTTAGTTTACTTATTTACTTTCATTTACATTTTTAAAATTTCAGTTAAAATCTAGCCACATTGCTCCCTGACTCATGAGCATTTGATAAAACCCAACAGGCTTTACTTCCCCACACAAGCAGTCCCCATCTCCTGCCTGTGGTCCTGGGAGCTTCCTTCTTCCTTATGGGAAACAGCAGTTAGTGAACAGTCTACATACTAGGAGTACCATGCTGTCTCTCCCAATTTTTATCAACAGAGCTAGAAAGTTGGTATTTTTCAGAAAGAGTGTATGATGGGCTGTACTGACACTTTTAAATATGGAATCATAAGCTGTGATTTAAAATTTCTGATTTTATATTTGTATCTTTTTTCAATACTGAAAACCATTTCCTAATCACACAAATGAAGTTACTTATGTGTAGATATGTATGTATATGTACTTATTAATATACTCAAATAGATATACACATACATATTATAAGAATACATTTTGCAAAGAATATTTTAGCTTTCAGAGAATATTTTAATATTTTTTTCCTAGAAGTTATCTTTCTAGGTCTGTGAGTACAAATACTATGTGTTTTGAAGTCACTTAAAATTATCCCTCTGTGTGTGGTTATGGAGCTTAATTGAAATACGAATAAAGTTTATTTTTTTGCTATTGATTTTAGAGGGGATTGCATTATGAGTTATTTTCTTAAATTAGGTAAAGCAGTTCCATGATTTTCGTCTTATATTAGTGCCCTGTCAAGGTGATAAAACACCCAGACAAAAGCAACTTAAGGGAGAAAGGATCTGTTTGGCTCACAGTTCATACGGCATCATTATGGAAAAGCCAAGGCAGCAAGCGCTAGAAGCAACTGCTCACAATGGATTTGTAGTCGAGAGCAGAGGGCCCCGAGCTGACGCTCGCACGTCACTCTATTTTAAAAAAAAGATTTATTATGGATGAGGTTGGATATCTTTTTCAACACTCAAAAACTATTTGTATACTTTTTGTGTGTGAAGTTATTTTTAATTGTATTTAATGATCCTGGTATGAAGTATAGGTAAAGAAGAGTGTACATGGTTTGTTCTTGTGCAACCTGGTATGTATCAATGTTCCTGAGCATAATATCTTATTTATAACTAAAGTTTTTCTTTTTTTATTTGTTTGTTTCTTCATTCTTTTCTCTTTCCCTGTTCTCTTACGATGTCCTTTTATCTCTCTTCCCCGGTTGACTTTGCAATTCTTATTTGCATCCTCCCACCCCCCTCCTTCTGAGACATTCTCACCAGGCTGGCCTTAAACTCACAATCCCCCCTGCCTCATTCTCTGTGGTGCTGGGATCATAGGTGCTCACCAGCACACCAAATTTGCATTCTTTTAAAAAGATTTTAACTTTTCTTTGTGTGTGTGTGTGTGTGTGTGTGTGTGTGTGTGTGTGTACATGTCACATGTGTGCAGATGCTTACAGAGGTTAGAGAAGAGCATTAGATTCCCTGGAGCTGGAGTTACAGGTGGTTATGGTTACACTGTGCTGGGAACTGAACTCAGCTCCTCTGGAAGAGAAGCATGCACTCTTAATCACTAGGCCATCTCTCCAGTCCTCTCCAGTCCCCCAACTTGCATTCATTATTAAATAGAGAATATATGTTTGTATGTGTTTTTATGTATGCTATGTGAACACACATGTAACTTTTTCACTTGTTTCTGTCTCTGTTTCTGTCACTGGTTCTTATTCATATGATGTTTGCTTGGGTTCTTATTTTCTTTTTCCCTCTGTCCCTCTCTCTGCTCCTCCCTCTCTCCTTCCATCCTTCTTCTTCTTCTTCTTCTTCTTCTTCTTCTTCTTCTTCTTCTTCTTCTTCTTCTTCTTCTTCTCTCTCTCTCTCTCTCTCTCTCTCTCTCTCTCTCTCTCTCTCACTATCCCCTCCCCTCCTCTCCCTTCTTTTCTTTTCTCTTCTTTTCTTTTCTTTTTTTTTTTCTTGAGGCAGGGTTTCTCTACATAGCCCTGGCTGTCCCGGAACTCACTATGTAGACCAGGTTGGCCTTGAACTCACAGAGATCCAACATGGTTAAAGGCGGGTACTACCACGCTTGACTTTATTTTCCAGTTACCTTGTTGAGTTCTCTCTATTGATCTTTTATGCTACCAGCACTTCCTGGAAAACAGTCTGAGAGGTCAGGTGTGGGTGAGAGCGAGTTGGGGTAGCCAGCAGCTTTTAGTTGGCTTGTGGCATAGAACCATTATTCATCCACATGGTTATTTCTTTTGCTTCTAGAGATACTTTCTTTTGTTGTTTAGTATTCCTCAGTACACTCCGTGGAAAGCTCCCCTGGCTGACTGCCAGCCTGACACCTGGTGGGTTCACTCTGGTTGACTTGCAGTGATTGTTAGCTAGATGAGCTTAGTTGCTGACAGAATGGTCTCTCATTGTCTTCATCTTGTTCGCCGCTCTCTTGAGTCCATGCTTTCAAACTGGGTTTTTGCAGGGACAGCCCCCTTTGATTCTTTCATTTATTCATTTGTGTGTGTGTGTGTGTGTGTGTGTGTAGGCGGGGCACAGTGCCTGTGTGGAGTTCCGTGGACAACCCTTGGGAGTTGGTTCTCTCTCCTACCATGTGGGTCTGGAGATTGAACCCAGTCATCAGTCTTGGTGGTCAGCATCTTTAACCACTGACTCTTGCCTGCCCTCCTTTGAGTCTTCTACCTTCCATACCTTGCATCTCTGTGCTGTGTGTGTGTGTGTGTGTGTGTGTGTGTGTGTGTGTGTGTATGTATGTGTGTGTGTGTGTGT
>CABHPP010001666.1:6590-46204 GCA_902168425.1 Peromyscus attwateri | reverse complement strand
AGACAGACAGACACAGCATTATGTGATGTATGTGGAAGATAGAAGGCAACTCATAGGAATTGGTTCTTTCCTTCTACCCTGTGGGTTCCCGGGATGGAACTCAGGTTTCTTGGCAGCAGCAAGCATCTGTGCCTGCAAAGCCGTCATCTTATTGGCTCAACATGTATTAAGGCTTTAAATGGACTGAGCTGAAATTTGAAAGATGAGTAGGTATTTGCCCAGTGGCTACTGAGGAGGGACACTCTAGGCAGAAAGAATAGAGTAAAAGTCTAAGGGTGTAACTGGTATACTCCATTAAGAGACCTTCGAATTCTTTACCATGGTTGTGGGGAGTACAGAAAAGAGGTGTGTCAAAGAGACAGGGAAATTTGGTGAGGCAGGCTAGAAGGCACTACTGAGTCATTCGGGGAAGTCTCAATTTTTTTTATTTTCTGTGACAGGGTCTTACCACGCAGCCTGGCTGGCCTGGATCTCACTCTGTAGACCAGGTTGGCCCAGAACTCACAGAGATCCGCTTGCCCCTGCCCTTTCAGTGCTGGAATTAAAGATGTGAACCACCATGTCTGTCTTTGAAGTCTGAAATTTGCGCGTGTCAAAGCTGAGGAATCGTGATGGTTTTACCCAGGAAGTTGATGTAGCATTTGATTTTATATTAAAGATATCAGTTCGGAAATAATTTGGAGGATAAATTAGAAGAAGGGAGACTAATTGGGCTTTCATTGCCAACTCTGAATAATCTTGTGAGGCCTGAGCTAAGGAAGTAGAGGTGGGAATAGAGGACCGAATTGGCCCATATACGCGTTAGAGGGTTGGTCTTTTCAATGACCTAATGTGAAGAGAAGGCAGAGGGAAAGAATATTCTGGAAGTTTCTGGATTTGGTGTCTAGCCTTAGGATGATATCTTTAATGCAGTTTAGAACTAAAAGGAAAGCCACTACTTTTTTTTTTTGAGACAGAATCTCACTATGTACCCCTGGTTGGCCTGGAACTCTCAGAGATGCTTCTGCCTCCTGAGTACTGGGACCAAAGACATATGCCACCAACTGTGTTTTAGGGGAAAGACCACGAATTCAGTTTGTGAGGCAGCCTGGTGAGCAGCAGATTAGCAGGTCCTCTCATTAACATGAGAGGACTGGACTGCATAGATGGCTTTGTGAGTCAGAGGTTGTAAATAGAACTGAAACTGTACAGTGAACCTGTTCTGAATGAGCGATACAGTGAGATGAGAGAGCAGCGTGTAAGGGATTAAACCCTGGGAGGGATCTCCGTGTCTAAGAAACCAGAGAAGGACAAACTACAGCAGACTATGAGGAAGATGGTCGCAGGGCAGGGGAGAAGCGTGAGAGTCGCGCTTTGGAGCCAGGGGAGAAAGCATCCCATTTCCCATCGAAAAGATACAAAGTATGTGGGATCAAAAACACTTCAATAGAGCTAATAGGCACATAGCCAGAGTCCATAGAGAAACTTAAAAATTATCCATAAATAATGAATTTGGATGGTTTGATTTAAGGATTCTGTAGAGTTTTAAAAACTTAAAAAAACCCAGGACTTAGAGAAATGTGAAGTTTTAAAAACAGTTACTTACAACTGGCCCTCCCCTCCCCCATATCTTTATTGATTTCTGGATAATAGATGCAGTGTTTTCAAGGTCCAGTTTGATTTTCTTTATATTACCAAGCTAGCTTCTGGTTATTTCCAGTTACTCAAGGAACAAAGAAGAAATACGATTTTGAAAAAGCACATTCTCTCCCCTCTCTCAGTCGTCTATTTATCTAGATACATGAGTGAGTGTGTATGCCATGATGCTTGTGTGGATGTCAGAGAGCAATGTGAGGGTGGGGAGGTCAGTTTTTTCCTTCTTCTATGTTGGCCCTGGGGGGGAATTGAACTCAGGATGTCAGGCCTAGCAGCAGACTCCTTTACCCACTGAGCCAACTTGCAGGCCTGAATTTGTTTTGTTAGTTTTTATTTTCTTTCAAATCAAGGTTGATAAGAATTTTCTTCACTATTCTCTTATTGTTCTGTGTCTTTCCAAACCACCAGCCCTCAGGAGACTTCACATACATTTGAGCTGTCTTATAATACGGTAGTGTATTGAACCTATAGGCTCACTGGACTCAGAGCAACAAAAACACCACAGTCACTTTGAAAGTATACATGGAGGCCATGTTACTTCTGCTTTGGTTGTTTAGACTTGATGGGTTGCATATTTATGCTGTAACTGAGCATAATTTCTGTTCTGAAGGATTCAGTGAAAGCTTCTTTGATGTCTTACATTTTAGATTATCTTCTTCTTTGGTTTAACTTGGACTAATTTAGTTCTTTGGCTTTTAGAAAAAATGGATATAAGGGTATATTTTTAGAAGGCAGTTTGATATTATGTCCCTTTGGAAGAATAATAGCAGTAGGGCCTAAGTCCTCCCCAGTCAAGGGTTCTTGGCCAGGTTTACTCTTCCAGGCATGAGTCCTCTCTTGGCGTGAGCTTTAAGTCCACGTAGATAATTGTTGGTTACCGCCATAACATTCATGTTGCACCAGTGGGCATAGGTAGTCTGGTCATGACTGGGATGTGGTGGTTTGAATGAAAATGGCTCCCATAGCTTGTACATTTGAGTGCTTGGTCCCCAGTCAGCGGAACTGTTTGGGAAGGATTAGAAGGTGTGGCCTTGTTGGAGGAGGTCCGTTACTGCAGGGTAGGCTTTCAGGTTTCAAAAGCCCACACCATTTCTAGTTAGCTCTCTCTGCCTCTTCCTTGTGTAAGATATAAGCTCCAAGCTACCACTCCAGTACCAGGCCTGCCTGCTGCCATGCTCCTTGTCATGATGGTCATGGTCTAACCCTCTGAGGCTGTAAGCAAGCCCCAATTAAATGCTTTCTTTTATAAGTTGCTTGGTCATGGTGTCTCTTCACGGAAATAGAAAAGTAACTGAGGTATGTGATTCGTAGAGTTCTTTGGCTTTTAAAATAAGACGTAGTGTAACTGTCATGCTAGGCTTGTATGAGAGGGGATGCCACTGAGAATCTTGGTTCTACTGTTATTATTATATAGTACAGAATGTCTTTAAGTTGGAAAACACTGCTACATAGAAAACATGGACATTTCTGTCCTTTCTCCCTTGCTGAAAGGTTTAAAATATGTGCCATTGTGAAATATATGTGAAGTGGTGTTTTATGTAGTAATATTGTAAAATACGTCTTCAGAGGAGGGGAGTGAGGTCATCTTGTGAAATTCTTACATGCACTGTTACCTTTCAGTTAAATCAGAAATGGAATTATAGTTCTTTGCTTCTACAACAACAACAACAAGAAAGAAGGTAGTTTGATAAGATGGCCCAGAAGGTAAGGGCACTCCCACAACGCCTGGTGACTTGAGTTTCCCCCCTGGATCCCATGTGGAAGACAGAGAGACCCAGCTCCCACCAACTGTCTTCTGACCTTCCTAAGTACACTATGGTATTCATGCTCCTCCTCAAATAAACAAGAATAAAAATAAATAAATAAATGTAAAAAAAGAAAATAAAAAGGACATTAGTCTCAACTATCTATTTATGATCAGAGGGCCTTAAGACATATATATATATATATGTATATATATATGTATATATATGTATATATATTATTATTTTTTACTTCATATTGGTTAGAGCAATCCCTGCCCCTTTTCATTTTAAAGTTTTCATTTAGGTAGACATGTGAAGAAACAAGCTTACTTTTGGAAGTACATTTTTTTTTAAAGACAGGGTTTCTTTGTGTAGTCCTGGCTAGCCTAGAACTCGCTCTGCAGACCAGACTGGCCTCAAACTCACAGAGATCTGCCTACCTCTGCCTCCCTAGTGCTGGGATTAAAGGCGTGCGCCACCACTGTGCAGCAGAAACACGTTTTGATTTCTGTTTGGTTCTTAACAACTTACCATTTTGGGAAGAGGAAACAGACCAATTTGATATTTTTTTAAAAGAACATCAATAAGATGATTGTCCCAAGGTTTAATAAACAATGCTTCAAGTACTACACTGCAGAAACTCTTAAAACTTTGTCACTACATGCCTGTAAATATTTGTCCCAACAAAAAGGTTCCAATGTTCGTTCTAATATAAACTGTTCTATTCTGTTGAAGCTCCTAAGTTTTGGAAGCTGAGGAAATGATAAAACACACTCTTGAGGATAAAGACACTTAGTGCATTTAACGACTGTAGCCCCAGCCTGGAGCAGGGAGCATGCCTTTTATTCACCTCTCTGGAATTGATTTCAGAGGGCTCAAGGTCTTTCAGAAGGTTGTTTTTCATTCAGATTTCTCCTCTTGGATTCTTTAGGCAATGCTATATTTCTAATTAGTCCGTATGCAGGAATCATGCTTTAGATTTTAGCCAAGAGATTCAGTGCAAGGAGGCACCAGAGGGGAGCTCTGCTTTAAACTCTCATTATGAGAATGGGGTGGAAGCAGTCTTGAATAATAATTATGGACTCTGTAGATGAAAGACATTTAAGCTAAATGTGCACAAGCAGATTCAGCTATCTTACTGAAAATGGAATAATGGCATCAACTAACACTTGTTGAACCCCTGCTAGGTGCAAGAGACATGGGCTAAACTATATTTTTTATTTTCTTGAAGATTTATTTATTCATGTATTTTATAGATACACCAGAATAAGGAATCTGATTCCATCACAGATGGTTGTGAGCCACCATGTGGTTGTTGGGAATATGGTTGTGAGCCACGATGGGGGTGCTGGCAGTTGAACTCAGGACCTCTGGAAGAGCAGTCAATGCTCTTAACCACTAAGCCATCTCTCCGGCCCTATTGCTTATTTCTTAAGTCTAAACTATATAGACTTATCTCTGCGAGGAGGGTACTCTTATTCTTCTCATTGAACAGATGGTGGAACTAATATTCACAGAGAATCCAGCAGCTTGTCTAAAGTTCTCGGTGAAGACCTAGAGAGATGCTGAGTGGTAGCAAGATGCTTACTACCAAGGCTGACAATCTGAGTTCCACCCTCAGAGTCCCACGTGGTAGAAGGACAGAATCAATTCCCACGATTGTCCTCTGACCTCCACATTTGTATGGTGTGTGACCTCTATACTTCTGGTGTGTGTGTGTGTGTGTGTGTGTGTGTGTAAGCTCCTGGTAAGCTGAGAGCAGAGTCTGGGCTTTCACTCAGAGAGTCAAGTATCAAAACTAATGCTCTTCATCACTGAGACCCAACAGGACTGAGACGTTGGAGAATTTAAGAACAGAGTGTGTTGGAGGCAGGATGTCTTGGATTGGCTGCCACACATTGTTCTGCTAAGTGGACATGAGCTCTAGCCCTCCTTTGCTGGGTAAACTGTGAACCTTCCTGCTAACATCTGCAGGATTGAACTTAGTCTGAAGATGGCACATATTTCCAATCCATCTGCCCAGAGAGGACGTATTTTTATAATTCACTAATAGTCTGTTGTGTTAATTACTTTCCTATAGTGGTGGGATAAAATACCCCGACAAGAGCAATGTCAGAAGAAAGTGTTTACAGCCCCTTTGTCCGGGGAAGCATGGGGCCATTCCGTCAGAGCGCGCACAGCCCACTTGACCCAGCTTTTCTGTGTATGGGTCTGTGGTTTCTTCGCTATCACCGGCTTTCTTCATTTCCTGACTGCCCCTAGTTAGGGTTTGAGGGCTGAGCCATGCGGGTCGTGACATTTTTCTATGTCATATGTGTGCAGTGTGCCCATGTGTGTTGGTGTTTGTAGATGAGTGGTTGCATCACGTGCATGGGAAGAGCTGAGGTTGATGCTGAGAACCATCCTCAATTTCTGTTCCACCTTACCTCTATCGAGGCAGGGTCTGTCAGCCAAACCCAGAGCTCACCAGTGTGCCTACCTTCACTAGCCAGCTTGCTCTTGGGACCCCTCATCTCTGGCTTCTGAGGCTAGAATTACAGGCACCTGGTGTTTTATGTGTGTTCTGGGGATCTGAACTCTGGTCTTCACATTTGGGTGGTAGGTGCTTAACCACAACCATCTCACCAGCCCACTCCGTTCTCTTTTATGCTGGCAATTCTGACATTTATTCTCTCTCTCTCTCTCTCTCTCTCTCTCTCTCTCTCTCTCTCTCCCTTTTGAGACAGAGTCCCACATTGTAGCCGCTGGCCTGGAACTCACTCTGTAGACCAGGCTGGCTTTGAACTCACAGATTCACCTACCTCTGCCTTCCGAGTGCTGGGATTAAAGGTGTGTGCACACTTGTGCCTGGCCCTCGCATTTATGTTTCCATTCCATTTTTTTTTTCCAACTTGTTTTTTCACGTCCAGTTTTGAAAACAGGGTTCTCTCCCTTTTCTCAGATTCTTCCCCATCTACTATTAATTGGTTTACCCCTCTTTTTTTTTTTTTTTTTTTGAGACAGGGTTTCTCTGTGTAGCTTTGTGCCTTTCCTGGAACTCGCTTTGGAGACCAGGCTGGCCTCGAACTCACAGAGATCTGCCTGCCTCTGCCTCCCGAGTGCTGGGATTAAAGGCGTGCACCACCACCACCCGGCTTAACACTCATTTTTGAATGCAGTAATACCATCACAAAAGCAAACGAGGGTGCTTGCTTTTATAAAGGTCTTTTGGAGTTTGATTGGAAATCTACCTTCACCCCAGGTAACGGCAACTCTCTTTCCAATTGCTCCAGACAAAAACTTTAATTCTCTCTATCCTGCCTCTGCTCCGGAATTCCAATAGGCTCAGCCGTCAAAACGTGTCCACAACTGGCCTGACATGGCCGCTTCTGCTGCTGTTATCCAGGTCTAAGCCATTATGATAATCTCTAATTTCCATTGTCAGTTTGATTGGAGGCAGAATCCCCCAGGAGGTCCACTGTTGGGTGCATCTGGGAGGATGTCTCTAGATATGATTAGCTGAGGGGTAAGGAAAACCCTATTCTCAATGTGGCTGGCAGCACCACAGGGACTGGGGTACCAGACTGAGCATAACGGGAGGGATAAAGACAACTGGGCATCTGCATTCCCCCTTCTCTGCTTCATGACCAACACCACAGACCACGCCTCCCTCGAAGCTATGATGCCCTGCTGACTTCGAAGCTGGCTTTGAAGAGAGTAGGGAACTGTGGGCTAGAGAATCCCCAGAGTGCGGTGGGCAGAATGAAATGAGCAATTCTGGTGGGAGCGTGGAGGGCTGGAATGCCGATAGGAATTTGATCTTCTAATATCCTTCTCTGTTGTTGCCAGGGCTATGACTAAAACAGCACGGGGTGTACCGTAATAAAGACGCGCTCAGGGTATTAGGTGGTAAGCCGGGAGCTAGCTCATACTGATGCAGGACACACTTGTGCACCTCATGACCCACCACACTTCACTGCATTTAAAAATGAGTGTTAAACAATTTTAAAGTAATTGAAATTTAATTTCTAGTAGGGTGATGAAGTGAAAATCAAGGCATTTTGTGGAAAAAAAGATAGGGAAGGATCGGGTGGGTTTGCCTTGTCCTGAGTTTGGCAGAGAAATCTATTACTTCTGTCAAGATATTTGTTCTCTTGCCTAAGATTCTGAAAACTGGAATTTGGCCCTGGTCTGTCTCTCACCAAATCTACACTTCTCCCACGTTATAAAACTATGTCTGTTGGTTAAGAGTTAAAAAGTGGTAGATTTCAAATCAACCTCAAGAAGACCTTTATAAAAGCAAACACCCTCGTTAAATGGTATAGTAAGCTCCTCATTATTTCTATTCATCCAAGCCTAGAATATTGTTGAAATGATGGCTGGCAATAGGAGGTTTTCCTGAGTGTTTGGAGGTCCTCCCTAATTCTTAATATTTTATAGATTATAAAACTCTAGTTCTTTAGAATGTGACATTACAGTCTGGTAGATCCTTACTCTGGACTCCTGCTGCCATGTTTCTGTAAGAGGCTAGTCACAATTGGACAGACTTTGACCTTTCCTTACCTTCATTTGCAAACTTCTGCAGCCTTCTCCACTTCCAGCTCCGATTTCCAATCAGTCAGGATTACTGAACGGGACAGATACCGAAGATCAGAAAGACTTTTATAAGAAACAGCACTTATTCATAGAATAGTAATTACGTATAGCCAAGGTTCTTCAAGGACTCGGTTTATTATTTTATAATTTTGTCATGGAAAAGTAAACTTCCGAATAATGTTCTCTACCTAATGTAAATTAAATACACGAATATGGTCTTAGAAGATACCTTGATTTAATTAGGTTTATATTTTATCTTGTGGCTGAAAACATTCCATACATGTTGTGCATAATTTTCCTCTCCCCATTTTTTCCCCCTTTGCTTCCGGTTTCTAGTGTTCAACGTAGCTTTGGAAGCCCATTGTGGATTCTTCAGTAAAGACACATTTTTAAAATTTTATGAAGGCTCAGTTCATTCTTATTTTAGTTGACAGTGATGTCCTTCATCTTTGTCCCTGAGATGAAAAACAAATGTCAGCAGCCTTGATTCCTTTTTTTCCCCCAAAGGAATATTTATTTCATAAACATATTTATTTATTTTATGTGTGTGCTTTGCCTGTATGTACATATGTGAACCATATCTGGTGCCCTAGGAGATAAGAAAACGGAATCAGATCCCTAGAACTGGACTCACGGACAGCTGTGAGCACCATGTGGGTGGTGGGAACCAAACCCAGCTCCTTTGTAAGAGCAGCCAGTGTTCTTGACTATTGAGCCCTCTCTCCAGCCCCTGTTTATCTCATTTTTAATTGTGTGTCTGCACACACGTGCTCACCCACGGAGGCTAGAGGCATCAGATTCCCTGAAGTTCAAGTTGCAGGAGTTTTGCACTGCCTGATATGAGTCCTGGGAATTGAACTGGGGTTGTCTGAAAGAAAAATATGTGTTCTTAATTACTGAGCTATCTCTCCAGCTCAACAATTTTGATTTTTTTTTTTGAGACAGGGTTTCTCTGTGTAGCTTTGGAGCCTTTCCTGGAACTCACTCTGTAGCCCAGGCTGGCCTTGAACTCACAGGGATCCGCCTGCCTCTGCCTCCCGAGTGCTGGGATTAAAGGCGTGTGCCGCCACTGCCCGGCAACAATTTTGATTTTTATGTAGCAAGTACCTGTCATAAGCAGGTTAGTAGGTAAAACCCTTACTGAACAATGCATTTGATAAGACTGTACTATTATACAGCAAAAGACATATTTTATTGTACAGATTGACTCTGGGTTACACATTGAAATATATCATTATGGGAGATGGAAAGATGACTTGGTGGTTAAGAGCATTTGTTCCTCTCCCAAAGAACCAGGTTCTGTTTCTAGCACTCATGTGGTGGCTTACAACTATCAGTTAATGCCAGTTAATCCAGTTCCAGGGGATCCAATGCCATCTTCTGACCTCTGTAGTCACCAGGCACACAGGTGGTGCACAGATATGCATGCAGGCCAAACACTCATACACATTGTCTTAGTTAGGGTTTTATTTCTGTGAAGAGACACTATGACCTCAGCACCTCTTACAAAGGAAAACAGTTAATTGGGCCTGGCTTACAGTTTCAGAGGTTTAGTCCATTATCATCATGGCAGGACATGGCAGCATGCAGGCAGACATGTTGCTGGAGAAGGAGCTTAGAGTCCTACATCTTGATCTACAGGTAGCAGAAGGAAAAGCTAACTTAAGCTTCTAAGACCTCAAAGCCCACCTCCCACAGTGACACACCTCCTCCAACAAGGCCACAGCTGCCAGTAGTGCCACTCCCTATGGGCCAAACATTCAAACACAGGAGTCTATGGGGGCCATTTCTATTCAAACCACTGCATTCCACTCCCGGGCCCCCATAGGCTTGTAACCATAACATAAAGTAGAAATGCATTCAGCCCAACTTCAAAAGTCCCCATATTCTGTCACAGTCTCAACAATGTTTAAAAGTCCAAAGTTCAAAGTCTCTTCTGAGATTCTTGCAACTTAACTGTAATCCCCTGTAAAAGAAAAATCAAGAAGCAGATCACATACTTCCAACATGTAATGGCACAGGATATACATTACCATTCCAAAAGGTAGGGAAAGGAGCATAGTGAGGAAATACTGGACTAAACCAAGACTAAAAACCAACTGGGCAAACTTTAAACTCTGCATCTCCATGTCTGATGTCAAAATGCTCTTCAGATCTCCAACTCTATTTAGTTCTGTTGACTACAACACACTTCTTTCTCTTGGGCTGGTTCCACTCCCTGTTAGCAGCTCTCCTCTGCAGGTATCCCATGGCTCTGGCACCTCTAACATCTTGGTCTCCAAGCTTCACTTTCACAGCTTCACACAATGGCCTCCCTGGATCTCCATGTAGGGACAACCCTGCCACATGCCTGACCTTAGTAGATTTCCTTAGTCATGGAGGGAGATTCCATAACTCCTTTCTTGTATCCTTGACTCTAAAGCCAGAACCATGTGGCCAAAGCTGCCAAGTTCTGTTGCTTGCTGGGGCTGGAACATGGCCCCCTTGTTCAATTACATCTTCACCAACTCTCTGTTTTCCGTGGTTTCCTTTGCTGCCTAAGCTTGGCTGTCCTGGAATTTGCTCTGTAGAACATGTTGGCCTTGAACTCAGAGATCTGCCGTGCCTCTATCTCCTGAGTCCTGGGATTAAAGGCATGCTCCACTACCGCCACACCGGGACCTAAGCTGTTGTTTAATTCCTTTTCATAAGTTGGAAGCTTAGCTGAGTGGGATCTTGCCCCGGGGTCTTTACTCCCTTTATTACATTTAATATCGGGTTTTCCTTTAATCTGTTTATCTCCTTGAACACAAGATTCAGCTCCATTCTACTTTCCGGTGCCCTTTTCTCCTCAAACTGTACATTTTGCATTTTCTCCTGCTCAGCTTGCTCCTCATCATTATAGATCTTCACAAGAGTGAATGTTAATAACCATATGGCAGAGTCAATACTAGACTGTTTTGAGATTTCCTCTGCCAATGGAATTATTCTAAAACTCTTCAATTTAGTCTCAGGCAAACTTTCCAGACAAGGGCAAAAAGTTAGCCACATTCTTCAAAATATCACAACAATGATCTCTAGGCCACATATTAAAATTTTTCTCCTCTGAAACCTCTTGAGCCAGGCCCCCACAGCTCCAATCACCCTCAGCACCACTGTCTTCCATGCTCCTACTAGTAAGGCCCAGTAAGCCCCACTTAATTAGAAAAGCATTCAACTGCTTTTCTAATCCATATTCCCAAAGTTCACATTTCTCCAAACAAAAGCATGTCAGGCCTATCATAGCAATACCCCACTCCTGGTACCAACTTCTGTCTTCGGTGTTTTTTTGCATGAAGAGACACCATGACCACAGGAATTCTTATAAAGGAAAACATTTAATTGGGCATGGACTATAGTTTTAGAGGTTTAGTCCATTATCATCATGGTGGGAAACATGGCAGCATGCAGGCAGACAGGATGCTGGAGAAGGAGCTGAGAGTTCTACATCTTGATCTGCAGGCAACAGAAGGAAAAACTGACTTGAGCTTCTGAGACTTCAAAGCCTGCCCCCACAGTGGCACACAGCAAGGCCATACCTACTCCAGCAAGACCACACCTCCCAATAGTGCAACTCCCAGTGGGCCAAGCATTCAAACATGGGCAACTATGAGGGCATATTCCTATTCAAACCATGTTACCCATAAAAGTAGACCACCATGGTACTATTCTGTCAATTTTGATATGTCTTTGTTATAAGGAAAGAAAATGACAGGTAGAATGATTGAAAACAAACTCAAGCCAGGTGGTGGGTTGAGTTTAATCCCAGCACTCGGGAGGCAGAGCCAGGCAGGTCTCTGTGAGTTGGAGGCCAGCCTGGTTTACAGAGCAAGATCCTGGACAGGCACCAAAACTACACAGAGAAACCCTGCCTCAAAAACAAGAAACAAACAAACAAAAAACAACAACAACAACACTCAAACCCAAACATTCCAGTGCTGTGTTGCATTCAGAGAAAACCTTTGTCAGTAGTGCTAGGATTCCTTTTCTTTTTTCTTCAAAGAATGTCTTCTATATTTTGAAAGAACGTCTGAGAAAAGAGATGATGCTTTTCCCTTTAAAAAGGAAATTTTATGGTGAAAAGGAGAGAGACATATGATAGTCACAGTCTAAACTGAAAGGCCATCGTGACTATATCACACATCACCTAACAGTAATGCACACGACTATTGATACACTTGTGATCTCTCTTTCCTTCTTTCTCTGTCTATGTATCTATCTATGTATCTATCTATGTATCTATGTATCTATGTATCTGTGTATCTATCTATCTATCTATCATCCATCCATCCATCCATCTCTATCTACATTACCCAACACAACCTGAATAATCATTTCTAAGCCAAACTGGCTTTTAAAAAACAAAGGAGGGCTGGGTGGTGGTGGTGGTGGTGGTGGTGGTGCACGCCTTTAATCCCAGCACTTGGGAAGCAGAGGCAGGCGGATCTTTATGAATTTGAGGTCACTCTGGTCTACAGAGTGAGTTCCAGGACAGCCAAGGCTACACAGAGAAATCCTGTTTCAAAAAACAAACAAACAAACAAACAAACAAACAAACAAACAAACAAACGTAAAGGAGGGCTGGGCGTGATGGCTCATGATTATAATCCTAGAACTTGGGAGGCTGAGGCAGGAGGGTTGAAGCTAGCCTGAGCTATATAGTGCGTTCTAGGCCAGTCTGAACTTTATACTGGGTGAGACCCTGTCTCAAAACCAAAACCAAACAAGGAGTAAAGGGAAAGTCGTCCTTGTAAGTGACTTGTGATGGAGTTCAGCATAGACTGAGAACAAGGACGTGCTTGATTGCCTTGAAGTGGGGAGGGTGTAGCAGGAATCTTAAATGGTCTTATTAATAAAATCATACCTGAGGCCAGTTATTGGAGTGAATGCTGGAAGATCAGAGAGACAGAACAAGCCACAGCTACCTCACCTCACCAGTGCCTCAGCTGATCCTGTTTCCTCAGACTGGATGCCCCTCAGCTGAACTGTGCTGCTCAAAAACCTAAAAGCTTAACCAGCTAAAAGCTTCTAGTTTCTGGTCTTCATGCCTTATATACCTTTCTGCTTTCTGCCATCACTCCCTGGGATTAAAGGCTCACTTTCAGGGATTAAAGGCGTGAGTCACCATGCTTGGCTGCATTCTTGAACACACAGAGATCCAGGTAGATCTCTGCCTCTGGAATGCTAGGATTAAAGGCGTGTGCTACCACTGCCTATCCTCTATGTTTAATATTGTGGCTGTTCCGTTCTCTGACCCCAAAGAAGTTTATTAGCGTGCACAATATTTCGGGGAACACAGTACCACCACAGGAGGGAGCCCCAAGTGGGCTGTTTGGATTATGTTCAATAAGAGAACTATCTAGAAAAGTGCTATGTTTCAGAAAACTTGCTCTGTCTCTGCAGTCAGCTATGCTGGTGGTTTTTATATAAAACTGTCAACATTTAATGTAAGTAGATAATATATAATATGTTGTAGTTATTTTGAAAACGGCAGGAGGAACCCTAGAGCATCCCACTCGATTTATAAAGTATCATTTTCCTCCCACTTCAGGTTGTGTATTTGAATTTCTTGTGTTGACTATACAGTGCTTTGATAGTGTCTAGGAAGTGAGTAGTGTGCCCTGGTGCCTTTGATAGTATAGAAAACCTCAGAGCGTATGGTTGTACTTAAATGCTCTTATCAATTATTAAGTTTGTCATAATTGGTTCCTTTGAGACTTTCAGTATAATTATCATTGTTTTTTTAAATATTAAACTTCACTGAAGACACACGAAAGAATAGAAGTATTATAACCATATTTTGATTATAAGCACATTTGAACTTCAGTATTTAGATTATGTATAAATATGATGCTAAGTCACTGGGGAGAGCCTTTCAGAAAATTTCTGTTATTCTCAAGACTACTTCAGATACACATTTAAAATATTTTTGACAGTTTCATACATGTATATAAAAAATTTCAGTGATTTTCACCCTTCCCATTACATTCCCACCTCTCACCCTCTTTCTGCCTCTACCTGAAACCCCTCTTCCCCCACCTACTTTCATGTCTTTGTGTGCAGGGGACCCACGGAGTTTAATTGGGGTTGCTCGCACGAGCATCAGTAGGGGGTTATTTACTGGAGTGTGGGCATCACATGAGTAGCTATACCACTGAAGAAAATGATGCCCCATCCCCAGAAACCATTAACTGCCAACAGGGAGGGTTGGGGCATTGTGAACCCTTCCCACATCCATGATGAAATGTTGACAGGCACGTTCTTGTGCAGGTAACCACAGCTGCTATGATATCTAGCCATTACAGTTTTATTACAATTTATTTATGTGTATGTGTCAACATGTATTCATAGAGCTATGAGTGGTGGTGCACACCTTTAATCCCAGCACTTCATAGGCACAAGCAGGCAGATCTCTATGAGATCAAGGCCAGAGAGTTCCAGGAAAGCCAGGGCCACATATCAAGACCCTCTCTAAAAAACAAAAACAAAAACAAACAAACAAACAAAAACCCCAAACCAAAACCAAAACAAAACAATTAAAAAAAAAAAGAGCCGGGAGGTGGTGGTGCACATCTTTAATCCCAGCACTGAAGAGGCAGAGGCAGGTGGATCTCTGTGAGTTCGAGGCCAGCCTGGTCTACAGAGAGAGATCCAGGACAGGCTCCAAAGCTACAGAGAAACCCTGTCTCGAAAAACAAAAACAACAACAACAAAAAAAAAAAGAAAGAAAAAAAAGAAAATATAGAGAGTAATCATGTGGGATGATATCTGAAGAGCAGTGAGGTCTATGACCTCTGGACTCTATAGCATTTGCTTCTATTTTTGTTTAAACAAATTTTGTTATTAATGTGAAAATCATGACATAAAGGTGGGAACCCATATATATGATTCTTACTTATAGGATGTTTCTGTCTCATCTCTCTCTCTGTATCAGGTTCCCAGCTTAGACAGCAGTCTTCATGACATAGAGGTCATGGGTACCTTTGAATATATACAGTAGTGCATTTATGGATCCCTGGGATGGACCCAGTAGGGTGGGGCGGATTGACAAGCAACCGGGTGCTGGTTTGATGGAACCAGGCCAGGGGTAAGGGGAAAGTCTGGGGGCAAGTGGGAGGGGACGTTCCCTGGAGGGATGGGCAGGCACATGGGCTCTACCTTACAATTCTGATGTGTCTCTTAGGAGTGAAAACACATATAGGAAAGGGAATAACTCAGTCTCCTAGGATTATTGAGACTAGAAAGAGCCTTGGAAAGATTGTTATCATATAAATCTGTACTGGTCCACCTAGCTACCTGTCTATAGCCAATTAATAAATTAAAAAGAGAATAATTACTTGCCTTCATACCTAAAAACTACTAACCAGAAAAACCAGAGCAATCATCATGCTTTCTTTTTTTCTCTCATGTTTTCAGAGGGATTGTTAGGGTTTTTTTGTTTTGTTTTGTTTTGTTTTGTTTGTGGGGGCGGGGGGAGAGGCAGTTCACTAAGCCCGAAGCTGTGGGAAACTTTGGGGGAGAGTAGGTAGAGGCTAAGTAAGAAGGTTTTCTGTTGATAGGTTCATATTTCTGTGGGTTATACTTTTTTTTGTTTTTGTTTTTGTTTTTGTTTGTTTTTGTTTTTGTTTTTTGTTTTTCGAGACAGGGTTTCTCTGTGTAGCTTTGTGCCCTTCCTGGGACTCACTTGGTAGCCCAGGCTGGCCTCGAACTCACAGAGATCCTCCTGGCTCTGCCTCCCGAGTGCTGGGATTAAAGGCGTGCACCACCACTGCCCCGCTCTTTTGTTATTTTTAAAATATTTATCTTAATTTTATGTGTATGTATGTGTGCCTGAGTGTATGTCTGTGCACCACGTGTGTTGAGGTGCCCACAGAGGTCAGAAGAGAGGTCAGATCTCCTGGGTTTGGAGTTACAGATGGTTGTGAGCTGCCATGTGGGTGCTGGGAACTGAACCCAGGTCTTCTGAAAGAGCGGTAAGTGCTCTTAACTGCTGAGCCATTTTTCCAACTTCCTTTTTAAAATTTTTTAAAAGTAGGTTAAGTTGACATAGGAAAGACATATATATTTTCTTTATCTCTGTGGACCCTAAGTAAATACTTGCTGAGTGATAACTGACAGGGTAAAGGTTAATACAGATTTGTGGATCTAGTAATTTAGCTAATAATCTTCATGGCTGATACATTAGTTTCAAGGTCAATTTCAATATGTCATGAAACGCCAATCATGATTATGTGATGAAGAATATATGGTTTCTTATATAAAATCTCAGTGATTGGTTCGTGTGTGTGTGTGTGTGTGTGTGTGTGTGTGTGTGTGTATCTGTGTGTGTCTGTGTACATGTTCATGTGTATGTGCATGTGCAGGTACAGGTGTGCTTGGTGTTCAGAGGCCAATGTCTATGTTTTTTGCATTTTTCATCTTGACCTTATTTTAAATTATTTAATGTGTTATGGTCAGTGGTATGTGTGCGTATGGTGAGTATGGCGATCAGAGAACAACTTCGTGGAGTTAGTTTTCCTTGTCTACCTTTGTATGGTTCTGAGGCTTGAACCCAAGCTTGTCAGTCCTAGCCATCATGGCAGTCCTTGGTCTTAGTTTTTTCTTTTTTTCTTTTTTTCCGAGACAGGGTTTCTCTGTGTAGCTTTGGCTGTCCTGGAACTCACTCTGTAGCCCAGGCTGGCCTCAGACTCACAGAGATCCGTCTGCCTCTCTCTCCCAAGTGCTAGGATGCCTCACCAAGACTGGCTTAATAGTAATTATTCTTATTTTGTCTGGTGACTCAGTTATTTTTCTGTTGCTGTGATGAGACGTTATGGACATGGTAGTTCATAGAAGGAAGAGTTTATACGGGCTTATGGTTCTAGAGCTTGAAGCGTCCATCAAGGTAGGGAATATGGCAGCAAGCTATGGCATGGTAATAGGAGCAGGAAGCTGAGAGCTCGCTTCTTCAACCACGAGCCCAAGGCAGGAAGAGCAAGCTGGCCGTAGGGTGAGGCTTTAAGCTCTCAAAGCCGGCCCTAGTGACATAGTTCTTCTAGCAAGGTCACACTTCCTAAACCTTCCCAAACAGTGCCAATAACTGGGGGCTGGGGGGGGGGAAGTGTTCAAATGTCTGACACTGTGGGGGACATTCCTCATTCAAACCAGTACATCTTGTTCAAATATCACTGCTTTCCCATGGCCTTCTCCCTTTTCTCTAATAGCTATCCAGATTCTTATCAGTTTCTTTTCTGAGAAAGAAAATTGCCCCCACCTCCTTTTACAATCAAAACTCTCAAATAAGCAACCTTAGAAACACATAGACACGCATCACATGTCTTCAGGCTTCTCATCTAAGTCTTGACAAGAATGGGCGAACCTACCTACGGAGTGCCTGAGCATCACGAGTTCACGGAAGTCAGATGATTTGCCTACTGTCTGATAAGGGTCAAGAGGTCGGCAATAGCTTTCAACTGAGACTGCTGACCAAAGGGAACCCCGTTTGGTAGGTTTGAAAGTCAGTTATGAACTTACTAGCATTCGTTAGAGCTAAGCCCAGGCGGCACAAGAACAGCGAACAGCTTGGGAGCCTCTTGCTCCTCCGATGGTGGATTTGGCACCTTGAGCTTCGGGAGGACTGAAAAGAAGTGCCGAATAGAAGTCTCACTTCATGATGATCAGGGACCCTCTGCTTGGGAAAAATGTCTCCTTGCTGATAAGCATGTTTTTTTTGTGTGTGTGTCTGTGTACAGGCGCCATGGCAGCAGAAACACCAACCACCCTGAATATGGACATTCGGGATCTGCAGATCCAGACAGTCACTGTTGAGAAGCTGCTGGAGCCTCTGATAATCCAGGTACGAGCACTTCCGGTCCTGCAATGCGCAACAACTGTGTTTTCACAGAATTTAAAAGGGCGGGAGTAGCCAGGAGCGAAGGGCAGATTTGGTTCTAAATAGGAATGAATCACATAAAATTATCCTTTATTTGAACTGGTATTAGCTGGGTGTGGTGGTGCATACTTTTAATCCCAGCACCTAGGAGGCAGAGGCAGGCAATAGATCTCTCTGTGAGTTCAATGCCAGTCAGGTCTACACATGGAGACCTTGTCTTAATCCTTCCAAATAAGCTGGTATTAAAAATAAAAGTGTGTATTTGATATTAATAATATAATTCTGAAAGTTTTCCCTCTGATTCTTTTTTGGCACTAACTGCAATATTAACACACACACACACACACACACACACACACACACACACACACATTTGAAATAGGGTCTATGAGATCAGAGTAGCCTCTAACCCATGACCTCCTTGCCTCATCCTCCTTGGTGCTGGGATTATATGTGTGTATCATAATGTCAAGAGGTGTATGTAAGCTGAGCAGTGGTGGCACACGCCTTTAATCCCAGCACTCAGGAGGCAGAGGCAGGTGGATTTCTGTGAGTTTGAGGTCAGCCTGATCTACAAAGTGAGTCCTAGGACAGCCGGAGCTGTTACACAGAGAAATTCCATCTCAAAAAACCAAAAAAAGAGGTGTATATAATTAACATTTTTATTATTATTTTATATATGTGTGCATGTGTGCACATGATGAGTGTGAATGAGCACCTGTGGAGTCAGTTCTCTCCTGGCTGTCAGACTTGTGTGGTGAGTGACTACCTGCTGAACCGTCTCCCTGACTCCAGATGTATGTATACTTTGTAAAGCACTGCTATATAAAAATTATCTTGCTTATAGTCAAGAAAATGGAGGCAAGTTAATATAATCGAACCATCTTTATTATATAGAGGATTTTAGTGATTCGACCTAAGAGACATGGTATCTCATTTGTCACAAAGTAAACTGTAATTAAAATATCAAAATGTGGGAGAAAAGCAGCTATTTAAAGGAATTCTGTGATAGTCTTCCATGAAATAATCATTTGATCATATGAATAATGATTCTCTGACTTAGTCATCATGTAAGACCTGATTTTATGTATTGGATTTTTAACTTAAAAAATGTTTTTATTAGCATAAATTAGGTACAAATATGGATTTCATTATGTCATTTTTATACATATATAAGATGTATTTTGATCATATTCACCCCATTACCATTTCTTATCCCCATCCCACTCACACTGAGCATTTGATTTTCTTGATGAAGAATTTGAAGGAATCTATACATTGATATAGATCCAAATATTTTGCCTTAACATCAAAACTGATAAAGCAAAACTCTCCCTTTGGCCTACCTTACATCATGCACCCAGATCCCTTCTTCCCAAAACACTGAACTCTCAAGGTTTACTTGGGTGAAAAACTACAGTGACCTTATGTCCGATTATTCAACAGTGTCCTTGTCTTTTCTGTGGGATGCGTGGTGGAACAGCCCTGAGGAAAGACATAGGACATGTTTTCACTGAGCACAAATTGAGACCTACTACTGGGAAGGCAATTTAAAACATTTCTTACTGGTGATAGCTGAGTTTTATATTAAATGTTGCTGTTTAAAAGGCACTAAAACCTGAAATTAACACTACTTAAGTCATTCACTGAATGCTTTCATGTTGAGAGACAAAAAATTACCTATCATCTATCTATCTATCTATCTATCTATCTATCTATCTATCTATCTATCTACCTACCTACCTACCTACCTACCATCTTCATATCTATCTATCATCTACCTACTTACCTATCATCTGTCTTTCTCTCTCCCAGGTTAAATTCAAACTCAGAGTGCTCCTGCCTCTCTCTTCTGGGTGCATTATTATGTCTGGCTTTATTTTTGTTTTTCTGACAAAATTCACTAAAAAATTAGAATCTCCCTGGAGCAGGGCAAAGAAAATTAAAACACATTCAATTTACTATGAAGAGACAAATAGTAGTATATTTCCTTCTAAGACAGTAAGATAGTGGGTAATTTTTTTAGAACTATAATATAGAGAATATAAACTCAGTGGATAGTGCAGGCCTGCCACACTGCCTATTTGGGAGGATGAAGTAGCCTAGGCAACATATACATATTTCTATATATTGAATATATATGCACATATGTATATATGTCTACATTGAATATATATATGAATATATATTGAAAAATTATTTTTTTCTTTTTTATTTCTGTGATTAAAATACCATGACTAAAGCAACTTTATTCAGCTCATACTTATAGGTTGCAGTTCATCTTGGCAAGGAAGTTATAGCAGTAGGAATCTTAGTCAGGTGTTCTATTGCTGTGAAGAGACACCATGACCATGGCAACTCTTATAAAAGAAAGCATTTGATTGGAGGTGTTGTGGGATACTTGTACACTGTGTGAAAATGTATTGAGGTGACTGGTATAATAAAAAGCTGAAAGACCAATAGCTAGGCCAGAGGTATAGGTGGGACTTCTGGGCACAGAGAGAGGAAGAGGAGGAGATAATCAAGACACATGTGAGATGCCAACAAGACATGGAGGGACATACAGAATATGTCAAACATACAGAATAAAGGAAAGGTAAAAAACTATGAGGCAAAACATAGATTAATATAAATGGGTTAATTTAAGTTATAAGAGCTAGTGGGACAAGCCTAAGCTAAGGTCAAGCTTTCAATAATTATAAGAAGTCTCTGTGTCATTATTTGTGAGCTGGTGGCCAACAACAAAGCTGGCTACAGGGGGATTGCTTCTAGTTTCAGAAGTTTAGTCCATTCTCATCATGGTAGGAAACATGGAAAGCATGGTGCTAGAGCAGTACTTGAGATCTACCTACTGGCCCAAGGCAGAGAAAGAGAGACATTAGGCTTGGCATGGACTTTTGAAACCTCAAAGCCCACCCTCATTGACACACTTCCTTCAACAAGGCCACACCTCCTAATCCTTCTAATCCTTTCATATAGTGCCATTCCCTGGTGACTAAGCATTCACATATATGAACCTATGGGGGCCATTCTTATTCAGCCACTGTGAGGAGCTTGACAGTACTGGTCACATTGCATCCACAGTCAAGAGCAGAGAGCAATGGACTGATGCTCGCCTGCCAGTGCTCAGCTGGCTCTCTCCTTTTCATTCAGTTCAGAGCCTAGCCCAAGAAATCGTACCTGCTCACATTCAGGATGGGTCTTCCCACCCAACATACTCAAGATAATCCTCCAAAGACATCGTCAGAGATCTTCCTCAAAGGTGATTCTAGCTCATGTCAAGCTGACAATGAAAACTAACCACCAAGTATACACACACATACATACATACATACATACATACATATATACATAAAGTGGAGAAAATGCTGTATATATAGATTGTATCTTACTTTTCCATTTAAAATGGTATTTCGATAGCCCATTCTCTCCCTTTTTTGTTGTGTTGGGTACTGAACACAAGTTCACAAACATTTTAGGCAGACACTCTAGCCAATGAAATATACCTGTAATCCAATTTTTCCATTAAAAAGTTTGAAATTTATTTATGTGCATAGCTATTTTGTCTGCTTATATGGCAGTAAACAATGTTCATGCCTGGTGCCCTTGGAGGACAGAAGAGGGTGATCCCCTGGGACTGGAGTTACAAATGGTTGTGAGTCTCTATGTTAGTGCCGAGAATTGAGCCTATGTCCTCTGGAAGAGCAGCAAGTACTCTTAACCTCTGAGCCATATTGCCGAACTCCATTCAACAAAATTTCGGCTTAGTTACATATCATATAGCTTCATGACAGCTTTTATCTAAAGTAGCCACTCATTTTTGGATGCTTAAGTTTTCAGCTTTTTTGGGCTATTACAAACACTGCTGGCCGGGGATGTAGCTCAGTTCATAGAGTAATGCTTGCCTTGGGTTTGATCCAGAGCACCTCATAAACTGAACACAGTGGCAACACCCTGGTAACCAGAACACTCAGGTGGTGGAATCAGGAAGATCAAGTTCAAGTTCACCCTCACCTAAACAGCAAGTTAGAGGCCAGCCTGGGAAACAAGAGATCCTGTCTAAAATGATAGTAAACATTTCCATGCTGAACATCTTTATGTACATGGGTTATTTCCTTAGGATTAGTTGCCCAAAATATTCAGTATGTGGGCAAGATATGATCTCATATTTATCACCAAGTTTTTGTAGGGCTGGATTTAAGCTAGGACCTTACACCCTGGAACCAAGACTGAACTTGAATTCACTAAGTACCCCAGGCTAGCCTCTATTGCGTGATCCCCTTGCCTTAAGCACTTCTAGTGGTAGGCTAACAGGTATGAGCCATGCCCAGCCATGGGGACAGTCTTAAACGAATTCTCACAACTAAAACTTTTGTTCCTGTCTTAGTTTGCGCATTCTACTGCTGTGATGAATACTGTGACTAAAAGCAGCAACTTGAGGAAGAAAAGGTTTATTTCATCAGGAAGCAAAATCAGGACAGGAACTGAAGCACAGACCATGGAGAAATCCTGCTTACTGCCTGGCTTGCTCAGTCTGCTCTCTTAAACATCCCTGGAAC
Organism: Peromyscus attwateri; assembly: GCA_902168425.1. Classification (NCBI taxonomy): domain Eukaryota; kingdom Metazoa; phylum Chordata; class Mammalia; order Rodentia; family Cricetidae; genus Peromyscus; species Peromyscus attwateri. The sequence goes on along the minus strand of CABHPP010001666.1, from coordinate 23,801 downwards.
ACCTTCAGGGTTTCCAGGGATGGCACTACCCATAGTGAGCTGAGTCCTCCCACATCAGCTGTTAACCAAAAAAAAAAAAAAAAAAAAAAAAAAAAATGTCCCCAAAGACTTGCCTACAGGAATTTCTGATGGAGGCATTTTCTTAATTGAGATCCCTTTTTCTCAAATGACCTTGGGTTAGTCAAATTGACCAAAAAATCTAACCTTTACAATTCCTATGTACTTACAAGGGGTGGGAGTAGAAAAATAACCTTTATTTTGGTGGTGGCTGAATGGTTAAGTACTTAATTTCACTGCCTATATTTTTCCATGACAATGTGACATTGGAGTTGGTCACTTAGAACTCGATAATCATAAAGGATGCTGACATATTGTTATGAGTGGAGAAAGGGTTGTGGAGAAACTGCATTTTATTTAGTTTTTGAGACAGAGTTGCCCCGTGTAGCCCAGGCTAACCTCAATCCCTTTGCCTCAGTTGGGGGTTCCTGTGCTGGCATCACCAGAATGCAGCGTCACATCCTATTAGGAACTACCCTTTATGTACGAACAGAAACTAGTAGATGCTTTGGTCAAGTACCTTGCCATATCAGTCAGTCCATAGGAATTCACATGAAAAGATACAGTGGTCACAACTGTGTGTGTCTTAGAATGTGCTAAAGCTACCATCACCATCTCTCCAAATGGTACTGATTCCACCTAGAAAGTTAAGAGGACAAAAATGATCTGAAAGAATTTTATTTGATTGGAAAAAAATAAAACTCTCCTAAAAAGTGCAATTATGTTAATGTGAGGTGCTTTTGATGTGGCACCTGGGTGCATGCTTTCCCTGAACAGCAGCAGATGAAATCAGGGAAGGAGGCAACGCACAGCCTGTTTTGTGATAGTTCTCAGTCACATGCTAATGCAATGCTAACTTTATCTTTTTTGCTCATTGTTGGCTTTCAAATGTTTATTGATTTCTTAAAAGAGGCTCAGCATATCACTTTGCCAATGTCCCAGCTGAAATTTTTTTATAGGTCTTAGCAATATTCGACTCATATGAAATTACAAATATTAATAATTTATGGACTAGCTACTGGGTGTAAGAACTTTCTCATAAAGCAGAGTCCTAGCACAACAGAATTATCTGGACACACACTTGGTTTTCATTATCATAGGGTTTTCCTTGTAAAAATCCCAGTGTATTTTAAAGTCTAATAATTAATATCTTAAAATAACTGGTCTCATAGGACTTTATGATTGGCCTCTAAAAGTCTATCACTTAAAAATTACTTATTTTTATGTGTATATGTGTGTGTGTGTGTGTGTGTGTGTGTGTGTGTAAGCCAGGAGTGTGCAGATGCCTTCAGGGTCACAAAAGGTGGTGGATCCCCTAGGGCTGGAATTGCTGGTGGTTATGAGCCACCTAATATGGATGCTGGGACTCAAAATCTGGGTCCTCTGTAAAAGCAACAAGTGCTTTTAACCATCGATCCATCTTTCCAGTACCTCATCTGTCAATTTTGTTCTATATCGTTTGTCCACACAAATAATTTCTTTCAATTACAATAAGATTGATTTTTTTCCTGGGTAACATTGTGCTAGATATACTATGATTTTTCCCCAGAATGTTTAGTTTTTATTTAAAACATTGAATTGATAGAATTATGTACTCATCTATATGTATGCTTTATATAATGATCACCACAGCCAAATTAATGAATATATTCATGACTATCCATGCGTACTATTTTGTATTTGTGTAGCAAAGACACTTAAAGTGTATCTAAACTGTATATTTGTTTCATTAAATTTCAAGTACATTAAACAGTGTTGTTAAACTATAGTTACTATGCTATTCAGAAATTAGATTCCCAGAACTTAAATCATCATATGACTGAAAATTTATATCCTTTGACCAAACTTCCCATTTCCCATAGCCTCCATCTCTAAGATCCTGAAAACCACTATTTTATGCTATTCTGTGATTTCATCTATGTGAGATTGTATTGTACTTTCCTTTTGTGCCTGTAGACATTATTTACTGTAATAATGGAAATGTTATTTCGGATAAAATCTCCAGGTTCATTCATGTTGACAGATGGTAAGAATTCCTTTTCTTAAAACAACTTAATAATATCCATGTATATATATATTAAATCTTATTGATTTCTTTACCAATAGACTCTTAGATCCTGTCCTTATCTAGGCTCTTCCAGAGAGTTCCTGGTTTGAATAGTTGAATGGTTCATACAAGTAGATGATACAGTACTGATCATACTAAATGTGTTTGAATGGAACCGCATCTCCTCTACACTAAAGTAACCAGTTTAGTAGCCCCATTAAAAAGTTCTCACGTTTCCTCATTGTTTATCTTTGTGTCAAATTCTTTTCCTCATGAGGCTGCACAGGAATTACTTATCTTGGCACATAATTCAAAATCAAAACTACATTTTAATTTTTGGAGTAATTGGTCGTAAATACTATGCTGTCACTTTAAGTTCTTAATTCATTTATGCATAAATCTTTATTTTGCTCTTTTTACAGTAGTCAGAATCTTCCCTACCAAACCTGATTTATCTTTAATCTTTTTTTTTTCCCCCTTTCTCTCGAGCACAGGTAAATCACTAGATCATTTTGCAGGGAGTCTCAGCCTGGGATATATTTCAATCATTCGCTTTCATTTTCTCAGTGTGATAACTTACACAGCACATCCCTTTGCAATAAATTCCTCCAATGGGTCAGAAATAATTTTTTTCTCAGCAATTACGTTTTTATGATTGCAACTGCAGGCATCTGCATTTTATCACTTTCCAGATCTGAATGTGGCAGCGGAGTGCAGAAAGTCTATTTATGCAGAACTGTGCTTCAAGGAGTTTACACCTCTGTGCTGTCTCTCTGAAGGGGGACATAAAACCCTAGATCGTGCTGTAGTCATTAGGTAATGGGTCCATCAATAATCTTATTTACCACAAAATATAATTTTCTGTGTGTCAGATCCATGTTGAATGTGAGTTAAAGGAAGAGTCTCAAAATCTCTTAAAATAAAATAATCAATCCCTTTATAAGGTGTTATAAAGATTTTTTTTTGGCAAAAGTTCTGATGTATTTTATGATATAAATATATTCCACGTTTTTAAGAGGTAAATATAGGATTAGAGCAACAGTAATGAACATGATTTTTCTGGCTCTCATTACTAACTCTTGTATACCTCATGGCTCTGTCCTATTTCTGCTTCCATACCATCTCCTAAGTATCTACATATCTATATCTATATGCATGAGTGTTTTGCCTGCATGTATGTATTTATGCCATGTGGGTGCATGCTACCTACAGAGGTCAGAAGAAGGACATGAGACCCCCCATAATGGAAGTTGTGGGTGTTTATGGACCACCATGTAGGTGCTAGGAACTGAACCCAAATCCTCTTTGTAAGAGCAACAAGTGCTCTTAAACCACTGAGCCATCTCTCTAGCCCCTACCTGTATTTTTATGGGCGTTCCCTTGGGGATAGCTTTTTTGTGTTTTATGACAATAGTCATTGGTCAAGACTAAGAATATCTTGTGATTCCTGCATGAGTCAGCACAAGCAAGGTTATGCTGAGACAACCCTAAAATCTCAGAGGCTTAAAAATTCATTTCATGTTCTAGATACAGATTTATTGTGAGTTAGCCGGGGCCTCTGATCAAGACCAGTACTCAGGGAACTAGATGAGGACAGAGTCCATCTTCACTGTCGACAAGGGGAAGAGGACAGGATGAACCATGAAAAGGAGCCTTGACATGTCCAAATGTTACATATGTTACTTCTACTGTTTTTATCAAAGCAAATATGATGGCCAAAGTGAATGTTGGATGTGCAGTCTTGCCCAGTGCTCAGAGGACAACAACACCCCAAACTATTGCTTTCTCATTGCCTCCTTTTGTTAAGTCTCCATCCTCACCCAAGTCATTTTGTTGCCCTAGTCACGTCTTACTTTATCTGGGGTGGGAAAACTGAGGGACAACTTATAAGTTTTTGAGAAGCTCCTCGACCTCTGGCAGATGATCATTAATTGGTCCTATTATTGTTGGTTCCAGGCCAGGAGGCCTGGGGAGGTCAGAATCAACCACCATCGTTAGAGTGAGATCTCCTGCCTATGAGTTGTTATGTGGGCTCTTTGGGTGGATCTAGGAAACCAGTCAATATAAGAAATGATTAATATGAGATGAGCAAAACATTTCATTAATGTCACATACACATGAGGATCTTCATAAGAGTGAAGTCTGAAGACACTGCCAAAGTGTAATGCTTGGCTACTTTTTAGATAAACACCAATACATTTATGAAAGAATGGAAGATTTAAATGGGTATCTGAGCCATGCTGGTAAATTCTAGGATATTTTTGAGGTATAGATGGTGGCAGGGATCTAAGAAGCTAGTTGCTTCCTGCAGAGTTGGAGGGATGTCTCAGTGGTTAAGAACACTTGCTGCTCTTGCAGAGGACCTTAATTCAGTGCCCAGATGGAAGGTCAAGCAGCGAGCTCACAACTGTCTATAACTCCAGTTCCAGAGGATCCAATGGTCTTTGCTGGTCTTCACAGCACCTACACACACACACACACACACACACACAGACACACACACACAGACACACACACAGACACACAGACACACACACACACACACACACACACACACACACACACACAATCTTAAAAAAAGAGTTTGTCTGTTCAGGCTCATTGCTGGCCCAGGTTCCAGTCTTGAGTGTTTAAGGTGGCTTTGCAGCCTTGGTACATGAAGGGGAATCCCTTCCTAAATAATCTTACCACATGCTACATATAGAAAAATCACATCATCCGGCCCTTTTTGAAGTCACAGTTCATTAAATGATTTCAGCTCTTAAAAACCGATCTACTAGTTTGGTATATCTTGTGATATCATGTTCTTAACTCCTCCACCATCCTTTCTTTGGGAGGTGACTGTATTTGTAGAGCTAAGCAGTGGATATATAGATAATGCAAACAGTCATACCAGGTGCAGAACTGAAAAAGATAGAGTGTTTTAGTTACTGTTATATTTCTGGGATAAAACACCATGACCAAGGTAACTTATAAAAGAAGACATTTAATTTGACTTAGTTTCAGAGGGTTAGAGTTCATGATGGCGGAGCAAAGGAACAGCTGAGGGCTCACATCTTGATCCCCAATCGTGAGGTAGAGAGAAACACACTGAGGATCCCACAAGTCTTTTGAAACCTCAAAAGCCCACCCCTGTGTCACACCTCTTCCAACAAGGCCACACCCCCTAATCCTTCCCAAACATTTCTACCACCTGGGGACCAAGAATTCAAATCTAGGAGCCCACGGGGGGGGGGGGGGGCATTATCGTTCAGACCACCACAAGGAGAGACATGAACAGTGACAGCTCCTCTAAACACTGGGTTTTTAACTTCTCCCAGCCATCTCAGGGAGAACTCGGCTGTACGTCAATTCAGCAACATTTCTTTTTCTCTTCCTTGAGCCCCAAACCCAAACAAAGGAAGAGAGAAAGAGAAAAAAAGAAAGAAACAAAGGAAAGCATTTAGGTATATAAGCAGTCACATACATCAGTTTATACAAATAGCAGCAAGAGGCCCTAAGAGTCCATTTCCCACTCTTCTACAAACTGACCTGATTGGCTTCTGCGTAGCAGAGAAGGACTTCTGCCACCTTTGGGTTCTCAGTCTTCAAGAACAGAATTGCCCTTTATCTCTTAAAGAAAAAGAAATGACTATTTATGATTATCATCATTTCCGTATGGAATGAACTCTGTCATCTGTCACTTACTTATGATTGGGTCTTAGTTCTGTCAATTTGACATAAACTAGCATCATTTGAGAGGAAAGCCTATTGAGGAATTGCCCAGATCACATTTGGCCTGTGGGCGTGTCTGTGGTGGGTTTGTCTTGATTATTAACTGACGTTGGAGGGCCCAACCCATTACGGGCCATACCATCTGCAGGCAGGTGTCCTGGGCTGTCTAAGAAAGCTAGCTAAGCAGGGCCTCTGAGCCAGTCACAGAGCAAGCCAGCAAGCCGCATTCCTCCATGGATTCTGCTTCAAGTTCTTGCTGGAGTTCCTGACCCAACTTCTATCAATGATGGACTGTGACCATAAGTCAAATAAAGCTTTTTCTCCCCAAGTTGTGTTTGGTCAGAGTGTTGGCACAGCACAGCAGCAGAAAGGAAAGTAGAAGGGCTTCTTTGATTTTATCTATAAGCCTCCTATGTGTACCCTTGCTGATTATCCCATCAATAGACCGGATACCATGATTCACCTCACAGGTTCAAAGTCCTGCAGACAATTCTGTGCATATATAATGTTCTTGTAGAGTAATATTTGCCTAAGCAAATATTGAATTTTTGATTGTAATATATAATCTTAAAAGTTAGTAAATTTAATGCTTTTGAAATACTTACAGGCTTAATGCTTAATAAGTATAACAATATTATTTTTACAGCAGGATGAAGAAATAAAGTTAGTTTGCCTCCACAATGTTTGAAAGTTTAAGGTGATTCAGAATAGCTGAGTTGATATCTAATAAAGTGACTTTTTCAACTTCTGAGTCTTTTACTGCCAGGAAACTGCTCCCATGGGAAAGTTGCTAGGCTAGAGTGTTTCTTGAGAAACAAACAGTTCAGAAAAAAGGAAGCTACTTTTAAAATGAAAGTAAGACTAAGAAAAGCCAGTAGTTAGTTGATTAAAATACCGTAGAATCCAGCTGGAGCACAGATGACAAGTTTATCAGAATGTCCACGATGTCCCCCAGACCTGGGAGCTCTCAGATGAGCTGTGGGCAGGTGTCAAGATGTCAGGGGGGCTGTATCCCTTCACCTCTCTTCACTTTGATCCCTAGACCTTTTTTTTTTTTTTTTTTTTAAATATCAGACTCTGGTATTTTCCTACTTGCTCCAACATTGTTGTCATCCTTTGTCAGCCTTTTGGGGGCTGAGATGATAAGTGTGTCTGTCTCACAACATTTGGTACCACTGCTAATGTTTTTATCTTTCCATCACAGCTCGTCTTTTCCTCCGGGAATTCATAGATTGCACACTTAACTCGGCTTTGAAATGTGGCCTCTCCCCACTTACAAACTGATTTTACAGGCAGCCAGGTGTTAGAAACGGATAAACACCATCCACCTGCTCATTAGTAGATGCAAGGGAATAATCATGGTTATCTTGGGGAAATGATAAAAAAAAAAAGTCCTCATCTCTGAAGCTGTGGTCATTTACACTGCCTGAGCTGTGACTCAATCCTTCATAGACTCCTCTGGCAGTCTCTGGAGACAGCCTGAAATTTGAAACCTCTGTGTCTTTAGACCAATGATGGCAATCTTACTTTTAAAAAATTTTTTTTGTATAGGTCCCACCCAGATAATGGACAGCTTCAGATTTGATAGCTAATCTGTTGCAATTATGATGCCTCTATAGTATGAGGGCAGCCGTAGACAATATATAAACAAGTGGGCCTGGCCTGAGGCTACAAATTTCTTATTGTCAGAAATAAGGTGAGTGTTCAGGTTTTTCACCAGGGATAGTTTTCAGGACCCTATTCTAGACTGATCGATTTCTTGCTGAGAGACTCTGCACTCACCGCATGAGGAAATGCAAGGAATGGGTACTATCTCACACTCAGCTGAGAGCCTCATGGGATACAAATCATGGTGGAGTGGTCTGTGGCCAAACCCTAGGAGAGACACAAAAGCCTCAGCTGGGAGAAGAGTGCTAAGCAGGCAATTCCGAAAATTCCTGTTACTGTTGAGGATTCTGTTAGCCCGGTGGTTTTCACCCTTCACTGCACATTAACATCATTTGGGGAGCTTTAAAGAAATCCCAATGCTCAGGCCTCACACAAAACTAGTCAAATCAAGAATCTCAGGGAGTAGGGCCCCCCGCACCGATTTTGAAAGCTCCCAGGTGATTGCAACGTAGGAATTGCTGAGCTGGCTGTTGTATGGGCCAGTGGCGAGCGTGACTCTTCCTCTAGACCCAAGGCTTGCCCTAAAACCATGCCTCATTTTTGTTTCTCTAACCTTATAATTGAAAAAAAATATAATATGATATATAGCCATGAAAGTGAACATTATGAATAAAGGCTTACTAAATGTGATTTGTAATTTTGTAGATTTTAAGATTTATTTCATTAAAAAAGGTTGTGTATGTGTATTTGTACACACAAGTGCAGGTGCCTGTGGAATCCAGAAGAGGTTGTCAGGTCCCCTGGGGCTGGAATGACAAAGTGGTTGCCAGCTGGCTAGTGTGGGTTCTGGGATCCGAACTCAGGTCCTTAGGAAGAACAGCAAATGTTCTTAACTCCTGAGCCAACTCTCCAGCCTTCAGATGGGTTTTTGTTTTTAAAGGGAACAATTTGTATTCCCAGCTTGGATTCATAAGTTACTGATTTTTTGTTCTGGTTAGACACATTTCCTACATTCTTCACCTTGCATTTTTAATACTTCTGAAGTGAGAATGCATCTTACAACAGCTGTAAACATTTAATGCAGCCTTTCTTTTTGATGCTTGTAGGGGATTACAAATTTGCCCGCAGGATACTTCTGTTTCTTTATCATTTTTAAGTTCTGACCTTCCTCATCAGCACCTGCCCATTGGGATGGGATAAATTATTCAGCTAGCAGGATGGTAAAATGGCGTGATTCAATGACTTCAACAGTGTCTTTTGGTAACTGCTCTGTCCCTTCCATAAAATGATCAGGAATAGACGGTTGAGGTGTGTCTTGTTTATGCGTTTTTGTGGTAAGAGACTGGGCCTTTGGATTAGTGTGATGACCTTTGCACTTCTATGGAATGGCTGGTCTAGAATTCTCTGTAGACTGATGATGTTTCCTCAAAGGTCACCATTATCATACATACACATAAGGGCTTTTTGCACAAGCCTGGCACCTGAGCTCAGTCCTCAGAACCCGGAAGGAGAGGACCAACTCCACAAAACTGTCTTCTGGCTCCTCTTGTGAGCCACTATATGTGGGTATGTATGTGCCCCCACACATATACACAGTGATCTCTCTCTCTCTCTCTCTCTCTCTCTCTCTCTCTCTCATAATAGAGATTATAATGTATGTGGACATCCAGGAATGGGTCCATGTGACCTGTGGGGACAAGGTTAGAAGCTGGTCATCTGGAAACCAAGGAATAGTTTCAGAAAGAGCCAAACTTTCTTGACTTCTGGCATCTAGAATTATGAGAAAATAAAATTCTATTGTTTAAGCTTCCCAATCTGTGGTACTTGGTTATAGTATCCTTAGCAAATGAACTAATAATGAGGATTTAAGAGACTAAAAACCAGTAAAATAAGTAATAATAAAAACATGCCAGCTCCTGAAAATAAGCCATGTATAATCTTGTGACCTGCCCCCCCCCCCCAACATAAAAGACTGGCTCTAAGACATTTGCTTCTGGATAATTTTGAACTGATCAAACCACAGATAAATTGTGCATGGAGGAGTTATTTATTCAGAATTTCTAAAAATTTGCTCTTCTGTCATATTGGTTAGGGGAACTGATTTAGAAACACACACACACACACACACACACACATGATGATTTATGTAAAAGCTACAATGTGTTATTAAAATTATATATATATATATTTGTTTTATTATGATGATGGCTGTATTAAATTACAGTGTACCCCTAAATAGTACAAATCATGTCATGAGAACTAGATTACTTCCTTAAATGATGAAGGCATCTGAGAAATCACCTTGCAGTACCAGAACAGAGGTAGGGTTAATCAGGCCACAGACTGACTTCCACGTACTCTTCGGTCATGCACACATTCTTCCCCTGTCTAAACTAGAAGCTCATGTTCTCACCACCACAGACGCGCTAAAGCATCTCCCTCCTTCATCCTCCCAAGAGAGCCGTGTTCATTAAATTCTTTTCCTGCTTTTTAGTATTTCTTTTCAAGTTGATATCTGAGGTGAGTATGCAGACCTAATTTTTTGTCTCTCTATCTTGCACCCAGAGTCCAGCCCCTGGTTGAGGACCATCTGGTTTACCCCTATATTTCCTGGTGGGAAGCCACGTGTCCTTCGGGGCTCTTCTTGGAAGGCCCATTTCATCTTTGTGACTGTTTGCGGCTCTGCAGAACCTTCTCTGTACTTACGGAAGTGTCAGCGATTTGCTCTTCCTGCTACGGTACAGCCGCTCCCGTGCTTCCCACATTACCATCTCGGAGCTTATTCATTTTTTATCTCTTAAATCCCCACAGTACTGTTTCCAACACAGTATGTGCTCAATAAATGTTTATTGCCTTGAAATGAGCTGAAAGAAGCTGGTGGTTGATTTTGGGAGGCCGTTGCATGTTAATTTAGAGGAACGCAAAGGCTCACAATCCTTCAGCCTTGCTGGGTCAGCCTGGGTTGGTTTTGGAAGGAAGTCAAGAGTAGATACAGTTGTCAGGGGCTTGAGGAAGAGCTAACCCCCCCCCCCCCCCCCCCCCCACAAGTCCAGGGAGACTTTTTGACAGGCAAATTTATAGAAAAGTTAAATAGTCATATCTTTTCTACTTTTCTGATCTGTTCCAAAACCCCGATGAATTTAAAGCAAATTAACAGTTTAAATGCCTTGTATCCTATTTCATAAATTAAAATTAACTGAAAGGAGCAAAAGTAGTCCTAAAGGCTCCTGTGAGCTACTGGAGGAAGGTTAAAAATTCAAAGCATTTTAGCTCATCAACAAGAAAAGAGATTGCTGTTAACACAGCCTTTTAATACCACAGTGATAGCAGAGTGTGAAGAGAAAAACCAGAGTTCGATTGGGAAAGAACATGAATATAGAATAGAAATGTGTCGTTACCCAAGTTGACATTTAAAAACTTGCCATGGAGCAAGTGTCAAGGAGCCAGGAGCCAAAGCAATTGTTACATTTATGTCCCAAACAAGATGAAACCGTAAGCGCCCGTCATATACCGCAGCACTCAGACTGTGTGCTAGTGTGGCTCTCTGCAAGGGCAGCACTCAGACTGTGTGCTAGTGTGGCTCTCTACAAGGGCGAGCGAAGGGCTGGTTCACTAAGCATACCAATGTAATCTTCAGTGTCTTTGTCTAGAGAAGTCCATCTGAATTAGAGTCCAGTGCGCTGTGGATTGTGCAAGGAGACAGCCCCGTATACCTGACGTAGGAAAGATTATACAAACTATTTCTTTGAACTCTAACATTCAATGTATAGTGATTGCACACTACTTAGGATTTATTTAGTTACATGACATGTTAGACTTCCAGAATTAATAAAGTATAGGAATTTCTTCTTTATGTATTACTTGAGTCTGCTAACTTAAGACTATTTCAATGAGAGGAGGCCTTCTTCCTGTATCTTTTATTATTATTTAATTATTTGCATTATTCGTGATCAGACCCAGGGCCTTGCACATTCTAGGCAAGCATCCTACTATTGAGCTACACCCCTAAGCCCAATTCCCTGATTTTTAAATATGTACATATACATATATAAACATATAAATTTGTTTATTTGAGTCTAGGTCTTGCTAAGTTCCTCAGTCTATTCTTGAACTTACAGTCTTCCTGTCTCAGCCTCCCAAGTAGGTTGGAATACAGGGTTGTGTCACCAGACCTGGTTTATTATTATTATTTATAAGTGTATACTAATTGTATAAGATAATGGGCTTAATTATGGCATTCTAATACATCTGTATAATTCATTTTTCTTTAATCTTTGATGAAGGTGTTGTTATAGCAAAGCACAGGGGTACAGACTAAAAGAAGCGCACAAACCCACGTTTATTCAATAAAGCTGCAAGCCTGGAGATTTCCCATATTTAAAAATTTCTAAAATTCCAAAAAAAAAAAAAAAAAGAGGGGAGAGGCGAGGTTGTGCATTTGTGACAAAGTGTAAAGGTGATAAAATATCTTGGATTCTGTAGGAATCATCTCTGCTACAGGTTCAACCCCAAGTTTTCCATTCTTTATAGAAATAGCTTTTTGTACTGTAAAGGAAAGTGAAGAAACAAGAATCATTTTACAGAATATGTCGAAGTTAATTTTACTGGTTGCTGGTATTCCTTCGGAGATGGGAGACCTTTTCAAATAACACACGCACCCCCCACCTCCTTGGTGAGACACATCTGCTGTGGTGAGTCACAGTCCCTGATGGGAGTAGGTGTCAGCCCTTAGGTGAACTGAGGTGAAAAAAAAAAAAAAAGTTCAGCTGTCTTCTCTTTCTGAACAGGATTGCCAAGCCTATTTACTTTCTAAGGTAAAAATGAATCATTGGAAATGTCACTTAACTTTAGCTATTAGATATTAGATAACTATATTGGGGTGCTTAGAAAGAAGATTTAGGTTCAAACTACTTATACAAGTGAACAGCTTACAAGTTGCAATTGCATTTTTTTTTTAAATAAGCATCATGTTCTTATACAATGTTCCTGTTCACATTTTTCACTTCTGTGGCATTTACTATAAAGAACAAAGCATTTCCAGAATGCTCATTTTAATTTCAAAGGTTAGGGTATTTTGTGGGAAGCATTTGGTGCTCAGAGGATTCAGACCGTAGTGGAAGATTGTGCCGTGGGAAACAGCGTGAACTGTGCACTTAAAAGATGGAGGGAAGGAGCCTTTTAGACACGATGCTCATTCTTCACTTCAAACAGAAGTTTTAAACTGGGTGTTAATCTAGACAAATACCTTCTAACTCTGTAAATAGGAGCAGAGATATTTGCTCTTTGGTGTTTGTGGAAGCCCCTGTGATACATCAGACTTTTTGTCATTTTCCTATGCTACCCCTTGGCTGCTGGTAAAGCATTCCAATGTGCTGTGAACAGCCTACATCACACTCAGTTGGGAGGTGGAGGCTCCGGGAGGAAGGTCAGATTAGGCCCAGAGAAAGCACCTGTGACAGGGATTGTTGTGTACAGTTTTTCTCATCTCCATTGTGCACAGACTGGAAAATCTGCAATGTGTCTTGTTATGAATTTTGAAAACACTGGAACTTACTTAACCAGTTCACAGTCTTACTGGATAAATGGGATTTCCTCCCTCCTTGTCCTCCTCTTCCTTCACTCTTTTCTTTCTTCCTGAGATAAGATCTCAAGCCTCCAACTGGCTATATAGTTGAGGATGGACTTGAACTTTGAACTGTTATGGGATTACAGGTGTTGACCACCTGTAATCCAGGTGTAGGCTGGATTATAGGGACTCAGTTATGTGGGGGGTCCAACCAGGCCATGGTACATGCTAGGCAAGTGACTGAGCTATATCCCCAGGCCCTGTTCTTATTTTCATAGTAAGGAAACATAGACTTGTTCCAAGACGTTTCACTGTTGGTTATGTATACAGGAATAAAATAAACCAGAATAAAACAGAAAATCATTAGAAAAGGGAGGAGAATAGGTTAGACAAAAATTATTTTCATCCCCATTGCTTGTAAATTCTTAGTTCTTAGGTAAACAATGGCTCCAAGCCACCCCCCCCCCCAATCAGTTGTTCTAATAACAATCAGTAGGCAAAGTCTCCCTCTAGAGCCTGGAGGGAGTGGCCTGTCCTGTTGTGAAAGATGTGGAACACAGGAGTAGTAAGATGGATCGGTAGGTAAAGGTGTTTGCTGTCAAGCTTGACAACTTTAGTCCTATCCCCGAGACTCACATGGTGAAAGGAAAGGACCAACTTCTATAAATTATTGTTGGACCTTCACATGCATGACCCCCACCACCCCCAAAATGTAAGTTTAAAAAGATATGGTACACAGTTTTCAGGGCCTAGCTTACTTGATTTTTTTAAATGTTTATTTTTAAGAATTTTTTTTCTAAATTTAAAATTCAGTGTATATGTGTTTATCTCTGTGTGGGTATGTACCTATGGGTGCAGTGCCCTTGGAGGCCAGAAGAGGGTGTTGGATCCTCTGGACCTGGAGTTACAGGCGGTTGTGAGCCACCCAAAGCAGGTGTTAACTGAATTTGGGTCCTTGGAAGAGGAGTACATACTCTTAAGCCTTGAGCCATCTTTCCAGTCCCTTATTTTTTCTATTAATTTTTAAATATAATATATTCTGAACATGGTTTCTCCTCCCCCAGCTCCTCCCAGATCCTCCCTACCTCCCCGCCCACACAATTCCACATCCACTCTTTCTTTTTTTTTTTTTTTTCCGAGACAGGGTTTCTCTGTGTAGCTTTGTGCCTTTCCTGGAGTTCACTTGGTAGCCCAGGCTGGCCTCGAACTCACGGAGATCCGCCTGGCTCTGCCTCCCGAGTGCTGGGATTAAAGGTGTGCGCCACCAACGCCCGGCCACTCTTTCTTCTTTACTCCCTTCCTCTCTTTTCTCTCTCTAGAAAACAAACAAACAAAAAAATCAAACAAACCAGAATTTAAAAAAAGAAAAAAACACAAGAAACACAGACACAGACACACACACACAGACACACACACATCCCATGAAAATACAAAACTGGAAATCATAATACATAAGCAAAAGACTAGTAAGACAAAAAAATGCCCAAACAAAGCAATATGGGACAAAAAGTCTAAAAATACACCATTGAGTTCATTTTTGTATTGGTCATCTACTGCTGGGCATGAGGCCTACCCTTAAACATGGTTTATATAACTAGGGAGACTCTACTGGAGAGAATTTTTTCCTTTCCAAGTACAGACAGTTTCTTGTTTAGGGGTGGGAGCCCATGTCCACATTCCCTCTTAGCAGTGGGAGCTCATATGGCTTGAATCTGTGCAGGCCCTCTGTGTGCTGCCACAGTCTCTGTGACTTCACAGTGCATCAGTACTGTTGTGTTTTGAAGATGATACTGTTTCCTTGGGGTCATTCATCACCTCTGATTCTTTTTTTTTTTTTGGTTTTTCGAGACAGGGTTTCTCTGTGTAGCTTTGCGCCTTTCCTGGAGCTCACTTGGTAGCCCAGGCTGGCCTCGAACTCACAGAGATCCGCCTGGCTCTGCCTCCCGAGTGCTGGGATTAAAGGCGTGCGCCACCAACGCCCGGCCACCTCTGATTCTTAATCAGTCTTTCTGCCTCCTGTTCCACATAGCTCCCTGAGCCCTGAGGGGAATGGATTGATGAAGACATTCCATTCAGGACTGAGTGTTCCAAAGTCTCTCACTCTCTGCACATTGTCCCGTAGTGGGTCTCTGTGTTAGCTCCCCTCTACTGCAGAGGAAGCTTCTCTGATGATGGTTGAGCTAGGCATTGATATGTGGGAATAGCAGAATGTCACTGAGAGTCCTTTTACTGCTACATTCCTTTAACAGAGTAGTATTTGGTTTTCCTGTGAGCCCATGGCTGAACCAGAGCAGTGTCAGGGGTGGGTTCTATGTTATGGAGTGGGCCTTAAATCCAATCAGACAGTGGTTGGTTACTCCCACGTTTATGCCATTATTGTCCCAGCGTATCATGCAGGCAGGTAACCACCGTGGATTGAAGGGTTTGTAACTGGGTTGACGCTTACTTTTCTCATCCTGTAGCTTGCAGAGTACCTTCTGTGACTGTGAACACTAATCAGTCGGGGTGAGGCCTCCAGTTAGGCACCAGCAAGACTTCTCCATGGTCAGTGAAATATTTAGGTGTTGTCTTCAGCAACAAGGCCTTTCCATCAGTTTGTGAAGAGGAACCAATATCCTGGGCAACAGCCTGAGATTTGGGGGATTTTCACGGGGCCCTTTTGTCCAATGACTCAACTAGATGTTACTCATTCCTGGCACTGGGGGTTTCATGTGGTGGAGAAAGATGATTACTTAGGGTTTGTCTCCCTCCTTATCTGGTGATTCCCTTTAGGTTTCTTTCATTTACGTATATATTTTAAGAAGCTTCTAGTAGGTTTCCATGTGCTCCTCCATGGCCCGTAGTGTTCTTTGTTTCCCCCTGTACCCTCCCTCTACTCCTGTCTTCTCTCTCTCTCCCTGTTTAATTCTCCAGCTCCAGTCCCTCCCTATCTCTCCGTAACTGTCTATTCAATTTCCCCTTGTTTGGAGATTGTCCCTTCCCCGTAGTTCCTTACTCTCTATACCTAACCTCTGTGGTTATATGGCTTGTACATGCTTATCAAATGCTTAAAAACTAATATCCACATGTAAGTGAAACATACAGTATTTGTCTTTTTGGGTCTGAGTTACTCAGGACGATTTTTTTTCTAGGTCCATCCATTTACCTTCAAATTTCTTCTTTTTTCTCTTTTGGTTTTTTCGAGACAGGGTTTCTCTGTGTAGCCCCAGCTGTCCTGGAACTCACTCTGTAGCCCAGGCTGGCCTCCAACTCAGAGATTCACCTGCCTCCGCCTCTTGAGTGCTGGGATTAAAGGTGTGCACCGCCACAGCCTGGATGCAAATTTCATTTTTTAAACAGCTGAATAATATTCCATTGTGTAGATGTACCACATTTTCACTATCTTTTCGTCTGTTAATGGACATCTAGGTTAATGGACATCTGCTGAATAGAGCAGCAATGAACGTGGATGAGCATGTGTCTCTTCAGTGGGATGTAGAATCCTTTGGGTAGATGCCCAAGAGTGGTAGAGCTGGATCTTGAGGTAGATCTATTCCTAGCTTCCTGAGGAACTGCCACACTGATGATTTTCAGAGTCAGCCCCTTACTTTTAAATTTTATTTATTGTTAGTGTATGTGTGTGTGTGTGTGTGTGTGTGTGTGTGTACATATGTATAATATGTGTGGGCCCATGTGCTGCAGCGTGCTTGTGGAGGCCAGAAGACAACTACCAGGCATTAGTACCCTTCTTCTATTTTGACTCCAAGGATGGAACACAGGTCATTGGGCATACTAAGTGGTTTTATCCAGCTCACTGACTCTGTTTACCTGTTTCTAGTTGGCAAAGCACTGTGTATATTTATGAGGTACAATGGTGGTTTGATATGTGTGTACGTTGTGGAAAGATCCAGTCTAGCTAATTAACATAGCTAGCATCTCACTGCCCTGCCATTGGAGCCCCTGTTTCAATAGGAGCCCCAGGTTTCCTAATTCTTACGCTGGATACAAATGATTTTTCTGCTTTATAAAAGTTTTATCCCAGAATCTCTTCTGGGACCCAAGGTTTAATTAAGAAATGGAAGCAATGGATATTATTCATAAAGTAATAGTATGAACTTTTTTTCTAAATGTATTTTCCCCTTTTAAATTAAGAATTTTATGAGCACATACAATGTTTTGATCAAATCTACCTTCCATCCCCTCCTCTCCAACTCCTCCCTTACACTCACATGACTTTTCC
>CABHPP010001665.1:29913-42413 GCA_902168425.1 Peromyscus attwateri | reverse complement strand
CTGGGGTTAAAGTCATGCACCACCACCTGGCTACTGATTCTATCTATTCTCTTGACCACGTGGAGTTTTCCCTTAATGGGCTTTATTGCTCTGTCATATGACGCTTACGCACCTGCCTGTTCTTGCCTACCAAATTGTGATCAATGGCCAGAAGGATGGCCCATCTGGTAAAGGCACTTGCTGCCAAGCTTGACCACCTGAGTTTGACCCCTGGGCCTCCCCACGTGATAGAAGGAAGGCACCGACTCCCTCTGACCTCTGCACACACATGCCCCACACCTACATGCACATGCCTACACATTTGCAAAGAAATAAATGTGATAAAGATCAAGTTGTAGGGTTGGGGATTTGGCTCAGTGGTAGAGCGCTTGCCTAGCAAGCACAAGGCCCTGGGTTCGGTCCTCCTCTCTGGTAAAAAAAAAAAAAAAAAGATCAAGTTGTAAACATTTAGGAAGCAGGTCTACACATTGTGTTTTTGCCTCTCCTTCTGTTCACACCGTTCATCATCACTGAGAGTCTGCTACATTCCAGGTAGACAGTTTAGCATGCAGGGCTCTCTAAGTTCCCACAATTAAGGGAAGGAAGAGAAGTTGTGGGTGAAGGGGCTTGAGGAAAGGTACAGGATATGGTCTCCTTATGAAATACTCACTATAGCGAGGCACTCAGACTCCCAAGTGACGTCCTAGAAGTACTCAGCATCCTGGACTAGGAAGTAGTCTCATTCTCTGAGGGATTGGCTGCCCATTCATTCACTCACCTCCTCACTCATTCATTCACTTGGTAAATATTCAATGATCCCTATTTTGTCCATGTGACTCAGGGGATTGGTCATACTATACCTCAAGGTTGACGTGTGTGTGTGTGTGTGAGTGTGTGTTGGGGTACCAGGATCCTGGAAAACTGGTGGTGAGTTGCTTCTTTGTCATTT
Source organism: Peromyscus attwateri (assembly GCA_902168425.1). Lineage (NCBI taxonomy): Eukaryota > Metazoa > Chordata > Mammalia > Rodentia > Cricetidae > Peromyscus > Peromyscus attwateri. The sequence continues at coordinate 41,485 of CABHPP010001665.1, read as the reverse complement.
CCTGTTCAGACCAGCTTCTGAAAATGGTCTTAAGGGAAATGGTGTCTTCTCAGCAGAGGCAGGCAAATCTGGTATTCCAGGAGGACAGGAAGACACTGGCCTCAGCTGAGGCCAGAGGTCAGTCTGTGGGTCACTTTGGGAGCTCTTCCTTGGGCAAACACCATGTTCATGTTCCCTTTGAAGTCTGCTCCCTCTATGATTTTTCTATGAGATTTCTAAACAGCCCTGGGAGGTCTTAGGCATGCATCTTAGATGGAAAGGCTAAGTTTAGGAGATCTGTGATTTCCTTAGGGGTCATGGTTATGGTAAGGACTGGGCTGCATCAGAACAAACAACATTCTGGACACCTTTGGGACCCTGCGTGCTATACTTTCCACATGTCCAGACGTCCAGACAACCAGACCTGATAAAGAACCTGAGACAGAGAGAGACATGATCTTTGGCTCCCCATGGTGAGAGAGGAGTCCCTGGAACAGAAAGTTTTATTTTTCAGATCTAACTGCTATCCTCTGCTGCCCTGGCCCCTAGCAGCTCCCATTCAGAAGTTTAGCTAACAAACTTCCAAATCCTAAGTCCTAGTGGTTTCATTCTCTATGTAAAAAATATTTTTAGTTTTAGAGACAGGCTCTCATTATGTAGCCCAGGCTGTCCCTGAACTTGAGACCTTGCCTCAATGTCCTGAGTGTTGGCATTAAAGGCAAGCGCCACCATGCCAGGCTCCAAAATCTAATACTATTGCCTAAACTTTAACTCCATTTAAATTATGCAGTCTCTAATTCTAACTGGAATAGATCACTCCTAAGGACAAATTCCCCTCCCAAATTCTTATGGGGGACCTACACCTCTTTCTTACGATCTGTACAACCCAAGGTAGTCCCAAGCACCCCTAAGCAGGGAGAAGGGCTAAAACGGGGTACAGGCAGGCGGGAAGAGGCTACCCTTATCATGAAAACAATTCCTTTTCCTCTCCAGGTGTCCGGGTCTTCGTGTGTCTCAGGCCCCTCTGGAAGGAAAGGGTAGGGGTAGAAATTGTGTTAATTCTTCTAGATATTCTCTTGAGCATCCTCAACAGGCAAGTCTTTCCAGCCAGAGGAATCAGTAATGGAGGCATGCTGGGAAACCAAGCATTCATTTATTCAAGGAATAGTACACCAACAATCGGATATCCCAGGGCAAGCTGGGTGAATCAGATGTGTAGTTCCTGCTCTCAGGAAGATTATCATCTATGGACAACGAATTTTTTTTTTTTTTTTTTTTTTTTTTGCTTTGTTGAATGTCTGTAGTGAGCTAGGTTCCTGCGCAAAGTATTTGTCCATGTTATACTTTTATTGACTTGCTCTTACTCCAGGGAAGCGGTTCTCAACCGGTGGGCCATGACATGGGGGGTGGGGGGTAGGGGTGGGAGGTGTGTGTGTGTGTGTCAAACGACTTTTTCCACAGGGGCCGCATATCAGATATTTACATTATAATTCATAACAGTAGCAAAATTACAGTTATGAAGTAGCAACGTCGTCATTTTATGGTGGGGGTCACCACAACGTGAGGAACCGTATCAAAGGGTCGCAGCCTCAGGAAGGTTGAGAACCGCTTCTCTGGGGAAAAGAACTGTGGACCCATTTTGTAGATGAAGGAACTGAGGTTCTGGGATAGTGAACGACTTGGAGTTCCTCTGCCAGCATTGCCTCTGGGTGGGGCAGGGGAGATTTCCTTAACCCTGAAGCCTGTTTCTGAACAAAGTCGCCCAGGCACCCCTTAGTTGAAGAGCTAGAGGATTGGCTTGATTCTCTCGGAGGCCCCGCCCACCTCGACGAACCGCCCTATCCTGGGGTGGAGCTGTTAGCAGCCCCGCCTGGCTGTAGAGGGCAGAGCTGTGGCTACTGGGAGCTGAGCCATCAGTTCCCAAGTGTGCAGGTGTCCTCTCTGCTTCTCTGTGGACCACTGGGGCTCTGAGTCACGGTCACGTCCTGGTGTACCCTGGCTTCTCGTTACAGTTGGTTTGCCCACAAAGCACAAAGCCTCCTTGGAGCAGTTCTGCTTCCTCTTCGTGGTCATTGGAAAGTAACTTGTAAATCAGGGTAAGGAAGGAAACCTTAGATGCTTACATGATGGCCATAAAAACAAGACCTAATAAATACAACGTATGACATCCATGAAGCTAACAGCGTCGCGGATGCTAACTTTTTAAGACAGATCATCTCATTTATTTTTTTAATGTGGATTGGTGTTTGCCTGCGTGTATGTCTGTGTGAGGGTGTCGGATCCCCTGGAACTAGAGTTACAGACAGTTGTGAGCTGCCATGTGGGTGCTGGGAATTAAACCTGGGTCCTCTGGAAGAGCAGTCAGTGCTCTTAACCACTGAGCCGCTTCTCCAGTCTCCCAGATGACCTCATTTAATGCAGAATAGCATCAAGGCGGTTTTTCTCCTGCAGTATACACGAATGTCATCGGGGAAAAGCTAGGGAGAGGGCCCCTTGGCTCTTGATTTCTGCTTTTCTGACTGAACCTTCTCATGCACTTTCACAATGATTAACTTATTTTAAAGAGATGAATTCATTAACTCCACCTTGGCACCATCTTGGTCAAGCAGGGATAAAGAGGCGGAGTTCTGTGTGGTGGGTAAAGAAAGAGAGGCTCAGAGATGAGATGATGCGGTCGATGTCTTTGCAACAAAACTCTACCCACACACTGGGCTTCTGTTGCCCAGTTTATGCCCTCCAGGGTTCTTCTCTTCCTCTTTGGGGACATGTGTTCTGGGGAGCCTTGAGTTTCTCCGGGGAGCTCTGAGACTTCCAGAACAAGTTCCTACAGAGAGCTCATGGCTGGGGGCTCCAGCCCCTCCCATCCTTGGTGACATCTACATGGGCGAGGCTGAGTGCTGAGCACCAGGACAGAGCCCCCCCCCCATCCCCCGCCAGTGCAGACTCAGTGGGCGGAGTCCTTATTGGTAGGGAAGGACAGGCGGTGAGAATTCAGTCTGAATGAGTTTGCTCTCTCAATGTTCCCATCCCACACCCCAGCACAGAGCATCCACCCACCCGGGCGTCTTCCTGCCCTCCTGGACTAATCAGATCCCTCCTTTCCAAATTTACTCAGGGAGTGACGGGGAACCCACCAGGCTCTGTACAGAGCGGGGAGGGCAGTAGGAAACGATGTGCTGGATCAGCAGACGTTAGACCTCATCTTTAATAAAGCTAGCCAGCAACTTTATTAACAGCAGCAGAACTGGTACCCAGTGAGAGCCAACAGACAGGCAAAGATGGTATCTACGGGTGTCCATCACTGACTTGCTTAGCATGTGTAAGGTCCCAGGTTCAATTCCAACCAAACACACACACACACACACACACACACACACACACACACACACACACGCTGATCCAGGATGAAAAACTACAGGAACACACTAAATGTCAAACAATAGAGGGGTCATAGAATGAAAATCTGACTTTCTCTATTCTGCAAATATATTAGGGGTCTATTAATAATTTTACTATAAAATGGATGTATCGTGACGCGGGGAAATAACCATGCTTTGTTATCAATGGATAAAAGTAGGCCAGACTATCAGAGAAGGCCTCTAGGAAGAGGAGGCAGGGCCAGCTGTCTACTCTGCCACCAAAGTAGCACAGCTGGGCTTCTCCGTGGGGTCACCTCCCCATCCTCACCTGTACTAGGTGTTTCTGCTGGTCTCAGACTCCATTCCTTGCCTCTGCCCTGTCCCCTCCTGGTGCACAGACCTTGTGTCCAATCCTAAAGTCCAGTAGGAGAAGGATCTCATGAACATTGTGCTCATTCCTCTAAGGCACAGCCAGGGCTTTCAAGCAAGCTGTTCTGGTCCTAACAAACCACGGAGTGCCCCCCCCTTCCCACCCCCGACTCTCAGCTCAGTCATCATTGTATCTAGGAAACCTTTCTTGATTTCCCTGACAGGCTAGTCTCCTGCTGGCGCATCCTCCCAGCACCAACCACACACTTCCTTCGGCAGTTATTATTTTGCATTTATTTCTGTGACTGCCGGATGAGTGTCTTTCTCCATCCCTGCTGTCTCCCACCAGGATGACAAGCATGTCCTCTGTTGATGCTCTCCGCGCGCGCTCTCTCTACCACTCAGCAGGCTCCTTGCCAGGGAAGCTCTCGATAAATAAAAGTTGATGTACAGATAGGTGAGTGGCAGGTGCTGGCAGGGGCTAGATGAGCCTGCAGGACAGAACAGGCGGGCGGGCGGGAGGGGGGGCGGTGATTGCCGCAGACATGCCTCCGAGGTACAATGCAGCTCGGAATCAGGGCAGCTGAGTAGGTGGCTGCCTTGGTGTGACTTCAGGGTCACTAGAAAGGCTCTCCCCCACCTCCGCTCCAGCGCCTGTCAGCCTGACAAAGGAAGACGAAGCTTTTGTTCGCTGACGCTTCAGAGCTCAGGCCTGAATCCCACAGTTTGGAGGGGGCTCGGGAAACTCTGTGGCATTCATTTGTGCTACGGGGTAAATGACTGATGGAGGCTTTTCTTGAGCCAATTATGATGGGGGAGGGAGAAAGGAGGAGACAGAATTGGGAACTAAGATGGGGAAGAGACAGAGAGAGAAAAGGACTCAGGGCCCAAGGCCAACCTTGAACTACAGTGCTATTCGGCTCCTGGTTTTCTGCACCCACCCTGTTCCTATGGAGTATTAACAGCCCTTTTGGCAAATCTGGTTCTGCAATATTTTACATCTGGAAAACTTTCAACCAGCATGGTGTTCGGAAGCCTGGCTCGGAGGCCCCAGGATGACAACCTAATTACGTTCCTTTTAATAGTTCCTTCCCAAGTGCTCAGTCAGGGACATCTGCTCTGCTGCCGCTGCACCTTCAGGGAGGAATATTTTTAACAGCACCATGCCACAAAAGGAAACTCTGAAGGCTGGATGGAACCGACCTCTGTGTTCCCAGTGCCCCAGGCCCAGGTAGGGCCTCAAGCTCTCTCTGCAGCCCAGCCCCCAACAGAGGCAAGGAGGCCCAGGGTTGTTAGGAAATGGTTGTTTTTCTCTTTTCTGTTTTCAGAGGTAAATTGAACATGCCGGGTTCTAAGTAGGCAGGGTGTCAAAACGAACCTCAAGGGGCAGAGGAAATGGTCCCTCCCCCGTTCCCCCATTCCGTCATGTGTTCTTTGGAACCCATCCACTCTTTTTTTTTTTTTCCTTTTTAAATTTATTTTTATTTTATTTGCATTGGTGCTTTTGCCTGCATGTATGTCATTGTGAAGGTGTCAGATCTTGGAGTTTTACAGACAGTTGTCAGCTGTTATGTGGGTGCTGGGAATTGAACCCGTGTCTCTGGAAGAGCAGTCAGTACTCTTAACCGCTGAGCCATCTCTCCAGCCCCCAAAAATGTTAGTACCATCACAGATTGAGAAACCTCTCAACTGAGGTGTTTTGGTTTTTTGAGACAGGTTTTCTCTGTGTAGTTTTGGTGCCTGTCTGTGGCCTCGAACTCACAGAGATCCGCCTGCCTCTGCCTCCTGAGTGCTAGGATTAAAGGTGTGTGCCACTGACGCCCGGCTCTCCCATTCACTCTTGGCCACATGAACTACCTTGTTGTAGCTGAGGGTCTCCACTCAGGTTCTTACTATGTCCCAGAAGGAAAGAAAGATAAAAGCTAGAAGCTGAAGGACTTACAGACTTTGTTTAATAGTTTGGCTTGCTAGGAAGGACAAGGGCTGATGGAGTAAAGGAGATTGCCTTTGTTTCTTTATTTTTTCAGACAGGTTGTCTCTAGGTAGCCATGGCTGGCCTGAAACTTGCTACATAGATCAAGCAGGCATGACCCACAGACCTGCCTGCCCCTGTCTCTCCAGTTAGAGGCATGTGCCACTGGGCCTTACTTATTTTTATTTTTTTAGGACAAGGTCTCGCCATGCCGCACAAGCTGGCTTTGAACTAACAATCCTCCTCTTGAGTATTGGGATTACAGGTGTTTGCCCCCATGCCTAAGGGTAGAAGAACGCGTCTTGAGGACTCTTGGGATGAACAATAAAAGTGCAGGAAGCTGGAGAGCTGGGCTAGATCTTCTTTCTTAGAGGAGATACCGGAAGCCCAGAGAGGACAAGATGCTTGCTCCAGGGGCTTGGTGTCAGAGCAGTGCTCAGACTCCTGTTTCAGCCACAGAGTTCATTAGTTCATCCCACCTCGCTGGCAGACCCTTGGTTGAACAGTGACCTGGTTATACAGGAAGCTAATTTTCTCTGAGGCGGGAATACCTGTGGTGCCCTGGGGACCACCCGAGCTGATGGCCCCTGGTCCCAGATGCCCACGTGCCCTTGAGGAGGGAAGAGCTGCAAGTTGAGCTGAGTTGTGCTGCCACGGAGACTTCCCAGCCACCCACTGTTTATTTTAATGACCGCTTCTTTCTCTCTTCCAAGGTTTTAGTGAGGTTCTAAGCGCTGCACAGCCTTTGGGTTTCTCCTTCCTGTCTTCCATGCCCCTTCGGGTCTTTCAGTAAAGACAGAAGCATCCATTCTCCCCGAAAGGGCCACAGGTGAGAGCTGCTGCTTTATGAGATGTTCTGGTTCTAGTCCGGAGATCCATGGGTATCTGACTCGGTTCGCTTCATTCCGTGCATGCTGCTGCCTCCCGCAGTGACCACGTGGTCATTGTAGTCATGACTGATGCCCTCACCTTCAGCTTCCAAGGCTACCCCACATGTTCAAGTCCCGGAGAGAGTCTCTAAAGGGCTCAGTTTGCCTGTGGCTTCAGATGCCCTGATCTTGGGTCCCATAGTCCTTTGTGACCAAAGCTGTTCACCTGTGGCACTTCCCCAAAGGGGCTCTGGGCTCCCGTGGACACCCCATTGCTATGGCTGAGTAACATTTGCGTATTTCAGATTCAGGCAGCAAGATGGCTAGACAGAGGCAGAGTAGGATCTTGGTGACATGACCCAGCAGTCACTTTTAACACCATAGGAACAAATAATTAAGCTGACATAATTATTTATTATTTAAGGAATAATAATTAAAAATGAGGAAGGTTGGAGAGGAGGTATGTGCTCGCACTATGCAATAAGGCCCGTACTGTGGTGAATTTGTCTTAATTGTAGCCTTTACCAAAGCCACGTCTCTGGCGGCCAAATGGCTACTCCAGTGGCTGCCGCCATTAGCTAACACTGGGGTCCACACCAGATGCTGGTCTAAGCACCTTCCTTTCATTAGCTATTATTATTATTGTTGTTGTTGTTATTACTGGTTTTTTGAGACAGGGTTTCTCTGTGTAACAGCCCTGGCTCTCCTGGAACTTGCTCTGTAGACCAGGCTGGCCTTGAATTCACAGAGATCCACCAGCCTCTGCCCCTGAGTGTTGGGATTAAAGAAATACACCACCACCACCCTGCTATCTTTTTAAGGTTTATTTTATTTTTATCTATGTGTCTCTGTGTGGGTATGTGAGTGTCAGTGCAGGTACCTCTAGAGACCAGAAAGGGTATCCAATCCCCTAGAAATGGTGTTATAGGCACGTCTGAGTCACCCCATGTGGGTGCTAGGAACTGAACTCAGGTCCTCCGAAAGAGCAGCAAGTTCTGTTCCATTTTGTTTTTCTTTTTTTTTTTCTTTTTTTTTCTTTTTTTTTGGTTTTTTGAGACAGGGTTTCTCTGTGTAGCTTTGCGCCTTTCCTGGAACTCGCTTTGGAGACCAGGCTGGCCTCGAACTCACAGAGATCCACCTGGCTCTGCCTCCCGAGTGCTGGGATTAAAGGCGTGTGCCGCCGCCACCACCACCACCCGGCTCCATTTTGTTTTTCTTAAACACAGGATCAATATGTACCTAAGGATCACCTTGAACTTTTGACCCTCTTGTCTCTACCACCTGAGTGCTAGGATTACAGGGTACAGTTTGTTTGACAACGGGGACAGAACCCAGGGCTTCATGCACACCAAGCAAGCACTCCACCTAACGGGGCTGTGTCTCCAGCCCTGGGCAGTTCTTTTTTGGTTGGTTGGTTCTTGGGTTTTAGAGACAGGAATACCTGTGTCACTGAGGAACGCTCAAGCTGATGGTCCCTCGTCCCACGTAACCTCGGCTGGCCTCAAAGTCATTATGTAGTTGAGGATGATCTTGAACTATTGATTCTCCTCCAAATGCTGGGATTACAGCCGCGTGCCCCCTGTGCCAACCTCTGTTGGTTTGGTTTTTCTGCTATGGGGTTTTGCTTTGTAGTTCAGGCAGGCCTTACACTTTTGGCCTTCGGGATTCTCCCTCCTGCTCACTAGGATTATGGGTGTGAGCCACAATTCCCACTGGCAGTGACCTTGAGATCTCCTTAGAATATATACCCTGTGAGGATGATGTCATAGTCATCATCTGCCTAAACCGTAGTTCTAGGAGTACAAACTGAAGTTATCAGTGGGGGTCATTCAGTCGGGACCTGTAAATCTGGAGGACTTCAGACAAGGTGCGTACTTCCGATGTCCATCTGCCTTTACTTTGCTTCAGGACTGTGCTACACACTACACTCCCTCAGAGGGCACAGTCAGTTATGATTCTTGCCTGAGGAAAACATTTTCAGTGGATCTCAGTCTTATTTCATTTTGTTCCTTATAGAAAGCAACCCACAAATGGCGACAGAATTGATTCTTGTGCCCATTTTAGAGGTAGGAAAATGAAGGCTTACAGAAGCCCTCAGGGCCCTTCTCCAAAAGTCAGCCACCTTTCTCGTCATATTCAAACAAACCAAACAGACCAAATCTTGCCTCCGGGACTGACCTAGCATCTGTGTGGCCTCACTCAGAACCTTTCCCTGCCTTGGTTATCATCTCTTACCACTTGCCCTCGGAGTACCTCTTCCTTAGCCTTCCATTCTTTTTATTCAAATGTTATCTTGATTAATCTTTAATGTAACCCTGCTGCTATTCAATAGCTTAGTACCCTGTGCCCTGGCCTATGGGCTGGCCTAGCTGGCTACCAGTCTTCCATTAAGCTGTCAAAGTCACACACACTTGGGGTCCAGCAGCAGATTCAAGTGCACAGACCGGGAGAGAAGCAGCTGCCCCACCTGGCCACTGGGGGAGCGTGCCCCCCAGCCCTGCTGACACACCCCTGATCTCAGCCTGCACCCCAGCCCTGCTGACACGCCCCTGATCTCAGCTCCATCCCAGTTTTCCATTGGCACCACGCTGCTGCTGTTTATCTGTCTGGAATTTAACACCAACCTCACCCATGCGCTTCCCTGAACCACAGTGACCTGCCTCTGCCCCACAGAGTCCCACTCACGTTTCCTGTCTCCCCGACCAGCACAGTCCCTTCTCCTGCCCACTGACAGTGGACAGTGCCTGCCCTCCCAATACACTTCCTCCCCTCTCTGGCAACTTAGTGCTGGTGATGGCGACTAGGAAGTGCTGGTTATGTGACTTTGGTTAACTGACTAGGCCTCCCTCCTGCAGTCTCCATTCCTGAGCTCAGGCTGGACTAGATGAGGAATGGTGTTTCCCCAGGAGGCTTCCTCCTGACTACGCTGGGGAGGGGTGGGGGAGGAAGGGGGGTCAGTGGAGAGGGCTTTCAAGGTTCCCTTATCCCCTTTAGACAGAGAACTCATTGTAGAGATGTTGATGGAGTAGACTGTTTATTTCTTGCTTTTTTATTAGTATATTAATTTATATATATTATTAATATTAAATATTATATTATATACATATAATAATGGGTAGATAATATATTTTGATCATGTTCACCCGTTACTCCTTTGCTCCTTTTCCACTCCCGCGGATCCACTTCCTCTCCCTCACTAGTCTCCCTTCTTCTTGCATGTTTTCGTGCATGTGTGATGTGTGTGTGTGTGTGAGTGTGCATGTGTGAGTGTGTATTGTATGTGTGTGTGTGAGAGTGTGTATATGTGTGTGAGCATATGTGTGTGAGTGCGTGAGTATGTATATATGTGAGTGTGTGTGTGAGTGTATGTGTGAGAGTGTGTTTATATGTGTGTGGGAGTGTATGTGTGTATGTGTGAGTGTGTATGTGTGTGGGTGTGTGAGTGTGTATCTGTGAGTGTGCATATGTGTGTATGTGTGAGTGTGTATTGTGCGTTGAGATGTGTATATGTGTGTGAGCGTATGTGTATGAGTGTGTGAGTATGTATATATGTGAGTGTGTGTATGTGTGAGAGTATGTTTATATGTATGTGAGTGTATGAGTGTGAGAGTGTGTATGTGTGTATGTGTGAGTGTGTGTGTATGTGTGTATGTGTGTGTGAATGTGTATGTGTGAGTGTGTGTATGTATGTATATGTGTGAGTGTATGCATGAGAGTGTGTGTATGTGTGTGTATATGTATGCATGAGAGTGTGTGTATGAGAGTGTGAATGTATGAGTGTGTGTATGAGAGTGTGTGTATGTGTGTGTATATGTATGCGTGAGAGTGTGTGTATGAGAGTGTGAATGTATGAGTGTGTGTGTGTGAGTGAGTGAGTGTGTATGTGTAATCAGTGAGTCACTCATTGGTGACCTACTGAATTTAGAGTTGTTTACAGGCACATGGGCATTGTACCAGCGGCTTACACCACTGAAGGAAATGTCTTTCTCCTCTAGCAGCCATTGATGGCCTCAAGATCCTCAGGGAGGGTGGGTGGAGCCGTGTGAGCCCCGCCCCTTATTTATTATGTTTATTTTTGCATGTGTGTGTGATGTGTATGTATTAGCGTTGAATGTGTGTGTCACAGCGCATGTGAGGAGGTCAGAGGAGTTGGGAGTTGGTTCTCTCCTTCACTGTGGGTTCTGGGAATTGAACTCAGATTATCAGATTTACAGGACAATTGTCTTCAAGCTCTCAGCCATCTTACCTGCCCCTTGTCTGTTTATGTTATGTTTTAATTTGGAGACAGAGTCTTGCTGTGTAGCACAGGATGACCTGAACACACCCACCCTCCACACTAATAATAAGTAAAATAAAAACAAGCTTTTTACAAAGATACTACAGAATACAGAGGCCGGAAGAGCTGGGCTAAGTGAGAGGTGGGTAGCAAAGGCTAGCTCACAGAGGGAAGCCATGGACCAGCTCCCATCTCCAGCACACAGCAAAGCCAGGGGTTGTTCTGACCTCACACTTGTTATTACCTTGCGGGATCTGTGTCTGTAGACTGTGGCTGGTGGAGTCTGGGCAGAGCACTTCTTGGGAGACAAAACAATAGTCCTAAGAGCTTGTCTTCAGACTCACACACCTTCCTTCCTCTTGCACTGTTCACGTCTCCTTCAGCTGCCCAGAGATCCTGGAACCCCACAAACCAGAAAGGAGCTCAGGGGAATTGCATCCCTACCCTAGAGACTTAGGGACCCAACATGAGGTTGCAATCAAAGAGGGCTACCTCTCCAGGGATTCTGGGGGGAGTTCCCAAGCAGACGCCATCTGGGGACCTCACAGTAGAGGAACGCAGAGACCCAATCTTGAAGGCGGGAGGAGTGGGATCTCGGCCCCCTTAGCCTACCATCATGTATACAAATGCACAGTGACCCTGAAGGTTTTCCTGGACCCCAAGACCCAGCTACTCCTGTTCAACCCCACCCTCCCTCTGGCTTCTGGTCCAGCATCTTTTCTGAGATCCACACCCCCCCCACCCCCCC
>CABHPP010001665.1:0-22313 GCA_902168425.1 Peromyscus attwateri | reverse complement strand
CCTTCCTTCCTTCCTTCCTTCCTTCCTTCCTTCCTTCCTTCCTTCCTCCCTCCCTCCCTTTTCCTGTTGCTAGGGAATGAACCTAGAGCTTTGTGCTTACTAAGAAAGTGTTGTACCATGGAGCTACATTCTGAGACACTGGTTTGTTTTTGTTTGTTTGTTTGCTTGCTTTGTTTATATAATAGAGTCTTACTTTATTTATTTATTTTTTTTTTTTTTTTTTTTTAAAGATTTATTTATTTATTATGTATACAGCATGTATGACTGCAGGCCAGAAGAGGGCACCAGATCTCATTACAGATGGTTGTGAGCCACCATGTGGTTGCTGGGAATTGAACTCAGGACCTTTGGAAGAGCAGTCAGTACTCTTAACCTCTGAGCCATCTCTCCAGCCCCGAGTCTTACTTTATATAGAGTCTAGATTTATATAGTTTTACCCTATAGTCTTGAAGGGCCTGAAACTCACAGAGAGCTGCCTGCTTCTGCCGCTCACTGCTGAGATCAAAGGTGTGCACCACCACACAGCACAAGGCACTGTTTTTTTTTGTTTTTGTTTTGTTGTTGTTTGTTTGTTTTTTTCATTTGTTTTGTTTTGGTTTTTTTAGACAACGGCTTGAGATACAGTCTGGTCTGTTCTCAAATTGGCACTCTTCCTACTGAATGCTGGGATTACAGGCATGTACCACCATGCCTGGCTAGTCCAATTTTCTTAGTGCATGAATCGTACCTCTCTCATCAGCAGTTGGCTTGGAAATGGTCATGGGACTCAACGTTGGGGGAAATATTTTGCAGGGTTCTCTCCTTCTTCAACAGGATCGTTCCATGACTAGAAATGCTGTGGGCATCCTGCCACCGCGATTGTAGATAAAGTCCACCGGAGGAGGGCAGGGGAGGAGAGAAAACGCTCCTTGAGTTGCTGAAGTCAACACTCCAAGCCTGCCCTTCCCCTGAACCTCTGCTGTGAGATAATCAATTCCTCTGCTGTTGATTCTGAGTTGAGTTCCCCAGTTTGCTACTTGCTGACAAAACCATCCCAGCTGATACGTTCCTTCCTTAACGCACACTATCTGCTCCGTCCTTGGGCTCACGACACAGTGCCTTTTGTCTCTACCGTCCTGTCACGTGATGTCATTTCCCTTTTTGTGTGTTGATATCTTGCCTACAAAGTCTATGCCAGCTCTCCCAACTCCCATCGACTCTCTCTAAGTCTCCCCAGGGCTTCCAAACAGCAATTAAATCAGGAATATTGATTGAGTCCTATTATGTGTGAAGACTGAAGCGAGAGCAGTGAGCGAGGTGGGCGTGGCTCCCAGGGCCCTCACAACAGCCTCCTGCGTGAATGAGGACCTCAACTACGAATCAGATAAGCTCTGGAATAAATCTGGATGACGACTGGCAAGAGTCAGGAATGGAGGTGTCCAACTCTGTGCCAGGGCACAGGAGAAAGACCTGCCCTAGTCTACGGATCAGGTGAAGTGACCCAGAGATGGGATCTGAAGGATACCTGGGAACTAACTGGGTAAAAAGCATAGACCATGCACACCAGGTGACAGGGACAGTGTATCTTCTCTTCTTCCTCCCAACTGACCCTTGTAGATGAACTTTTCTTTTGGAGCCGCCAGCTCACAAAAAAATGATAGACTTCTTATTAATTGTGAATGCTTGGCCGATAGCTTAGGGTTGTTTCTAACTAGCTCTTATAACTTATATTAGCCCATATTTTTAGTCTACATACTTTTATATGACTTAGTTACCTTTTCTCCATACTCCCCATCCTACTTCCTCTCTGTCTGTCTGGTAACTCCACCTTCTTCTTCCCAGGATTCTCTCTGCCTGGAAAATCCTGCCTAGCTATTGGCTGTTCAGCTTTTTTTTTTTTTTATTAAACCAATTACAGTGACATCTTCGCACAGTGTAAAGGAATATTCCACAACTGCTCCTGCTTAACTCAGGCCTCTCACTTCTGGTGTGGACAATTACTATTGGTTCCTAACTGGTCTTCCTGCCATGCTCTCCTCCTCCAAGCCCGGAGGTTACCTAGTAGATCATTTTGGTGGCCTTGAAAAAGGGACACCATTTCCTTCAGGAGGATCTGTGTGAGGCAATCCCCAGTCGTCTCTCTAGCCTTACATACTACCTCTGAGAACTTCCTGCTACCCTTGTCAACCACACTAGACAATCAGATTTTTCCATACCGTTCTCTTGCCCACGTCACCTTCCAAGCTCTTTTGGCATGACTATTCTGACTCAATCCAGGTGGCATTGCTTGGACTGGGCTCAGTGACTTCCCTCTGTGTTGCTACCACACCCTTCCTGTGACTGTCCAGCTAGAAATGGGTGTTTCCAGTGTGGGGACTGTGGGTTATTTAATTATTTTCATTTAAAAAAAAATCCTTGTACCTCTTGAAATAGCATGCCTCGGGAATCATTTGTCACACTGCTCTTCAGCTCTTATTGTCAGGCTGTATAATCTGTATTGCTCATACTATATTCCGTGTTACTGGATTCTACTATCGACGTGTGTGTGTGTGTGTGTGTGTGTGTGTGTGTGTGTGTGTGTGTGTGTGTGCGCTGCCACCTACTAGGACAAGAAGAATCTGGGTAGGACGAGCCTTTTCCAGCAACTTCTCCCCCCTTGACCCCTACCTCTGCACCCTTAGGCGGGCATCTTGCTTTCCTAGGGAAGAAAGGCAATTCTCTTTCCCTCGGCCCATCTGGAGCTCCACTGCTGGAGGCCAGCAAGTCTCACAGCTCTCCGCAGGCATCACAGCACTGGGCACAGCTGGTCCCTGAATAGGCCCTCGGCAAGTGGTGGATTAATGAAGGGATAAACACGTAAATGGATGGATGGAGTTAAATTAACAGCTAAACAGATTGTGTCTACCCTTTCTGTTGTGAAACCACAAAGGAACCTTCTCTTGCTGCCTCAATCCTTGCAAGCAGGCCTAGGGGAACAAGCCATCCTAGGAAAGGGCCTCTCAGCAGTGAGCCTTTATTGCTCAAGCTGATTCCATCCTCCAGGCCAAAGTGGGGAGTACTAGGGAATTAAGGGGGTTCCTGGAATGTGTGCCCTGAGCTTTCTGGAGGGACCACTCCCATGCTAGATCTGCAAGGCTTGCCTTCTAGGAAACTCTTATAAATCATAGCCCAGGAGCCTTTGTCTCCTACGGTGGCAGCTTCCTCAGGCCCAGATGCTGTGGGATGTCCTGTGTGCTGTGAATATATGTTGCTATGATTGATTGATAAATAAAACACTGATTGGCCAGTAGTCAGGCAGGAAGGATAGTGTAGGCGGGACAAGGAGAGAGGACAATGGTGGATGGAAGAAGGCTGAGGCAGAGAGACGCTGCCGGCCACCGCCACAGGGAGCAGGATGTAAAGTACGGAAAGCCACGAGCCACGTGGCAAGGTATAGATGTATAGAAATGGGTTAATTTAAGATATAAGAACTAGATAGAAAGAAGCCTGAGCAATTAGGCCAAACAGTTTAAATAATATAAGCGTCTGTGTGTTTATTTGAGTCTGAGTGGCCCAGCTGCACCCAGAAGTCTAGATGGTCTGGAAGGCTCTCCGCTGCAGGTCCAGACACTCTGGAAGCCTTGAGAGAGGCAGGTGCCTAGAGAGAGAGTGCAGGCTGCTTGCTCACTTCTGGGGTCTACATGGAGGGAACACTGAGCAGGCCTGCATCTGAGGCGGTCCAGACATCGGGCAGCAGGTATGCAGAGGGTTTGTTTAGTGGGCTGTGTTACAGCCCAGGCTCTGGGAGGCAGGCCCTGGAGGAGGAGCAAAGGAGTCCTCTGTGAGCCGTTCCCTTAAAAACCAACCATCCAGGCCTGTTTACAGGTGGAAGTGAGGCCTGGCCTGCTGCTGAATTTGGAGGAGAAGAGCCTCTTGCAGCTGCCAAAGAGCCTGGCTGCATCCAGCCTTGCTCGGGCTTGACCCCTCAGTCAACCCCAAGTGTGATTTCGGCTGCCGCTTATTGGCTCTGAAGCTCCAAGTGTCACAAAGGGGGAGGAACTTTCTACATGACTTGGAGGCCTAGGCAAAGTAAAACAGTGGGATCTCCTTTTCAAAATGACTAGGAATCCCAGTGTGTCAACATAACACCGTCAAACCAAGCATAAGACCCATCGAAGCTTGGGACCCCCGTATGATTGCAGGGTAAGAAGAAAGCCCGAGGAACTACAGCCGGGAAAAGGCAGAAGGACCATGTTTTCCTCAAACGCATCCATGTTCCTTACTTTTTCTCTGTAGGGGACAAAAAACTATTTATCCACCACAAAGGTCGTAGTTGATACTTCTGTAGCAAAAGACAGATTAATAAGAGAAAAATAGGATAACTGATTTAACTGAAGCTGTGTGTGGCACCGAAGCCTTCCAAATCGAAGGCCCTGGGACTGGGGAGGTAGTTCAATGGGTAAGTCCTCAGAACTCACAGAGTACAAAAGCGGGATTTGGTGGCACACATCTGTAATCCCAGCACTCCCACGGTGAGATGGGGAAGAGACGGGGGATCAGCCAGCACCACACATGCCAGCAGCAGTAGTAAGAGAACCCTGCCTCAGCACAGTGGAAGGAGAGAGCCAGCTCCCGGAGGCTGTCCTCTGAGTCTCGTCTGTACACCATGGCACTTGTACGAGCGTGTGGCACGCACACACACACACACACACAGAGAGAGAGAGAGAGAGAGAGAGAGAGAGAGAGATATGTATAAATGTAACACAGTTTTTAAAAAATGAAGACCCAAATCCTATCTTGAAAAACAAAACAAAACAAAACAAAACAAAAAATGAAGCCCCAAAGCCTGGTGGCACACCCCTATAATTCCAGCACTCAGGAGTCAAAGGGAGAAGGATTGTGAGTTCAAAGGCAGCTTGGATGATAAAATAAGACCCTGTTTTGAAGAAAAAACCCAAACAAGAAGAGAAGAAGACCCAGGGGAAACAACTTTTCTGCTTAGGTAGAAGAATGGACACAAGGAATCTGCTTTGATGGCAAGGATCTGGGAAGAGCTTGGCAAGGCCTGTTTGTTCAGATTCTTTGCATTTCTGGATCTTGACTCTTTTTCTCTGAGCACGGGACTAGACGCCGGTCACAAGAGGGTCTTTAGAGGAGGAGGGAGGGAGAGGACGCTCAGAGTGACGTCCTGCTTGTGCCCAAGGACCATGTAATGTCGCTATCACATTCTATGCCTTATATGTTCCTCCCTTGCTCGACTGTCTTTTGGTACACTCACTGCTGACTGGATAGAACTCAGGAGAGTTCTAGTTTAGTTGGTCTCAAATAGAGATTGCCTTCCTGTGCGTGAAGACCCCAAAACCTGGAGTGTATGTTGAGATTGATCAAGGTAGCCGTTTGTGTTACCACTTTTGAGTTAAGGTGTGGAGGAAGCGTCCTCTCAAAATGTCGGTAATCAACAAAGAGGAAACCCACGGGCACCACAGCAGGGAAGGCCTGCTTGTTTGAGGCAGTTTCTTAAGTTCAGGCTGTCCTTGAACTTCTGATCCTCCTGACTCTGATTTCAGAATGCTAGGGTTCCAGGCATGCGCTATCACACTTCAAATATAGTAAAACTTTACAGTTTTTTTTTTTGTTTCAAATAAACCTCCAAGGGAAAAAATTAAGAACCAATTTGGAGTCACGTGTGGCTGTGTACACTAATCCCAGCACTCAGGAGTCAGAGGCGGGTGGATCTCTGAGTCTGAGGCCAGCCTGGTCTACAGAATGAGTTCCAGGGCAGCCAGGGCTACACGGTGAAACCCTATTTCTAAAACCCATAAAAAACAAACAAATAAACAAACAAAAACAGTATGGGCAAGGCCAGCCTAAGCTACATAAGACTATCTCAGTGGAATATGAAGGCTCAATTTTGGAAAGATTGAGGGTTAGAAGATATTATCTCAAATATACCACTTTGGTATATTTTGAATTACAAGCAAAAAACAAACAAACAAACAAACAAACAAACAAAAACCACCACCACCACCACCAACAACAACAGAAAAAAAACAATGGAAGTAAGAAAGGTTCTGATGCTACAGTTTTCTTCCAGAAAGGAAGAGATAATGCTCCCATTAGAGAGACCTTCTCCTGGTGCTAGGGATGGGAAGAGCATGCTCACAGGACACGAATCAAGGCTGAAAGAAATCTGTACACAAACCAGCCTTGGAAACTAACCTCATTCCCACAGTGGGCTCCCCAGCCTCCTTCCCCTTGCCTTGCCGTATGTCCACAATCTACTTCGTGACACTCTGACCTGTGTCCAAGTGTTCACTGCTTCGTCTGCCTTTTCATTTCCTTACGTGGGCTCCTGTGTCACGTAAGTCACGTTAAATAGCTTTCTATGCTGCACTTCATCTGACGTAATTTGACTCTTAGGCTCGGCCAAAGTCCCTAGAAGTAACACTTTTGTGTCCTCTACAGAGTGAAAAGTTTCCCGAGGACTAACTAATCTATTAATTGAGTGCAGTCCAGGTCAAATAACAACAGGATTATCTTTGTTTTGAACTTGGCAGAAATAGTAATAAAATGGGTTTGGAGGACCGGGCAGAGTGTCCCAAGTCTGTAATCTCAGTGTGGGAGGCTGGAGAAGGAAGTGGGAGACAGTCTGACTCCAGCCTGGGCCACATCGTGAAGACCCTACTTCAGAAAACAAAACACATACAAATAGCAAAACAACCAAAGAATTGGCTCTGAAATATAAGCAGAGGAGGAGAAAGAAGAACATTTAAAATCATATCAATGTTTTTATTTGATTGATTGATTGATTGATTTTTAGGCAGGATCTCTCTTTGCAGCACTGGTTGTTGCGGAACTCACTCCATCGACCAGGTTGGCCTCCAACTCACAGAGATCCTCCTGCCTCTGCTTCTGGAGTGCTGGGATTAAAGGTGTGGGCCACCATGCTCAGATCAATAACAATTTAAAGTGGTGGGGTTGGTAAGGTCCTGAGTGATAGGTATTTTTGAATCCCCAATAGTGGGTTTCTCCACCTACACAATAAGCCAGATCAAGCCGAGTTAAAAGGTAAAGGACCAGGTTTAATCTGAGTAAAGCATTCTCGGGTGACTCTCAAGGCCCCCAGAGGTGAGGTGGGGGAGGGAGGAGAAGAAATCATGTAGCAGGTCTAGGGACCAGAGCTTAAATACCCCGTAGGCGAGATCTTAAACAGCTCTGGGGGAGGAGCTGCCGCTTGGTGGACTTTCTGAGAGGGATGGAGTTTGGAATGGGGGGGGGGGGGTTAGGGCCCAAAGTGGACCTTCCAAATGAACACTGAGTTCAATCACTAGAACCCACATTTTTTAAAAAGCCAGGCATAATGGCATGTGCATTTGCAATCCCAAAGTTGGGGAGACAGACAGGCAGATTGCTGGGGCTCACTGGTCAGTCAGTCTAGGCTACTTGGTGAAAGCCAAACCAGGGAGAGACCCTGTCTCAAAACACCAGATGAGCAGCTCACAAGGAACAACAGGCAAGGTAGTCCTCTGAGCTCCCCATTCACTTGTGTGTGTGTGTGCACACACATGTATCTGCACACACATAGATGTGCACACACATGCAAAAGTAATTCTTTGTTTTTTTTTTTTTTTGGTTTTTTTTTTGGTTTTTCGAGACAGGGTTTCTCTGTGTAGCTTTGCGCCTTTCCTGGAACTCACTTGGTAGCCCAGGCTGGCCTCGAACTCACAAAGATTCGCCTGGCTCTGCCTCCCGAGTGCTGGGATTAAAGGCGTGCGCCACCACCGCCCGGCGCAAAAGTAATTCTTAAAAAGTAATGAAATAAGGAGGTTGGGATTTTAAATATTAAAATGCATTCTGAAATGTTTGAAAGAGTATTTAGAACTTTCTGGATGACACACAGGTGGTACCAGTTCAATGTGGGGGAGGAGGGCTTCGCTTCCACCACTCTGGGTGAAGCCCTACCCACCCCTGCCCTTTCCCAACAACACTAACTGCGTGGTAGGCAAGAAGGCAGTATAGACATAGACACTCTCCATTGTCCACATCGAGCTGGTCCAGATCCTAGCACAGCATTTATTATTACTCTTTTCTACTAGTTATTATTCCGGTCCTCGACGTTTGTCTTGCTTGGGTATCTTCTATCCCAAATCCAAACCATGGATTTGGGGAACAAGGAACAATTAGCATCAAAATTCGCTTCAGGGGCTAGAACTACAGCTAGTTGATGGAATGCTTGCCTAGCATACATGGAGCCCTGGGTTCGATCCCCAGTGCCTCATAACAGCATGCCACGATGGCACAGACTAGCACTTGAGAGGTGAAGACGATCCTGGGATTCGTGAGACCCTGTCTCAAAAACTAAACAAACAAACAAACAAACAAACAAACCAACCCTTTGGGAAAAGGTTGCAATGGTGGAAACTGGTTTCCGTGTTCCTGGGGTGTTGGTGACAAGACCTCCTTACCCCTCTCTCCTACCCTTATCATTCCCACGCATGGAGACTGAGATCATTCCAGAAAACAATAGGGAGTCCAGCCGTGTGGACCTTCCGTCTGTGCCCAGGTCTTCCTCAGGCCCTGGGCTCCATTCCCACAGTGGGATGTTGCTTCCCTGTGTCTCTGTGAATCTGATGTAGGGGAAAATGGCGTGTTTGAAGCAAAAGCCCATCACAGTGGGTTTTTTTTCTCCCTTGCAGAGGCTTCTGTTTTACCACATACTGGGTACTGAAAGCAAGTAGCTTTTGGTCTCAACTGGGAGCCTGTTGGACCTGCGGTAGACTTTTAATCTTTCCCTGCCTCTGGCCCTGGGGTGGCAGCCCTTGTCTTGGATTCTAGGAGCCTAGGGGAGAGAAGAAAACAACACAAACATGTCCCTTCAGTGAGGTCTGCTGTGTTGACACTGGTGATTGAGACAGATCATCGCTGCAGATCAAGCTGCTGATTTCCATACTTCGGCAGCAGGAAGTGAAAGGAGGCAGGGGCTGGAGTTCAGAGCCCATCCGGCTCTTAATGGGTCCTCAGGCTGGCCCAGATTTCTTCCTGGGAGTGGAAGAGCCGGGTGCTGGGGGGGGGGGGGGGCGCTACCGCCACCCCGCCCCCAGCTCTCCACCTCCGCCTGCCGCATCTTACCGCTGATTTAGTGAAGACATCATCCGCACCCCCTTCTGAGAGCTACTGGCTGCTGCAGAGAATGCTCATACCCACCGACATATGGCTTTTTAAAGTCATAAACTGCATTAGCAAATTTCTTATTAGCTCTGCTGTCAGGAGGGAGCTCCTGCCACATTAGCTTGCTGAGGCTGATGAGCTTCCTGGCCATTAATTACCATGCCAAGGACTAACGGGACTCAGGCGCTGGTGGGTGGATGGGTGGAGGACCCGATTCTCTACCTCCATTCCCTTCCTCCCGCTTTGTGGGTAAAAGATCTAGAAAGCCGGGGCTTGGTGACCCTTGAGTTATCTAAGGTCTAGTTCTGCAGTGGTCCTAGCCTTGGGCTCCTGA
Source organism: Peromyscus attwateri (assembly GCA_902168425.1). Taxonomy (NCBI): domain Eukaryota; kingdom Metazoa; phylum Chordata; class Mammalia; order Rodentia; family Cricetidae; genus Peromyscus; species Peromyscus attwateri. The sequence goes on along the minus strand of CABHPP010001665.1, from coordinate 12,853 downwards.
TCTCTGTGAGGGGGGCACAGGATGCCCAGACACCATCTGGGCTGCTTGGAGCTGGTTCTCCCTCAGGGCCACTAAGACCTGGAAGTCTGAATCTGCACAGCATCTCATTTGGAGCTTCATTTTCAAGGCAGAGGCTGGACTGGGGCCCAGAAAGGTGTTCTGGCCTCTCCTTGGGGTTTGAGGCCAGTGTTTCTCACGCATCCTCGCTCAGCTCCAGACAGCTAAAGAGTCTCCTCCCTGAAGGTGACATCATGTCTTCTGCTTCAGTCCTCTCTTGGTGACTATCCAGGGAACTGCATATCCTGGATGTTCAACCCAGATTTCCACCAACTCAGGCTACGCAAACGTATCGAGGGGCAGAAGGAAGAGGAGATACATCCCAGTTTCTCATTTTGTTTACTCTCTCAAACTAATAAACACCTCAAGGGTCTCTGATGCCTGTAATAACCAGACAAAAGAAACGGTTCCTCGTCTTCAGGAAAAATGCACAGCTGATCCCTGGGAAGTGACCCGGACTCAGCTCCTGCCCCCCACACAAAGCTGCACCCGTTTCTCAGAGATCTAAGACTGTCTGGGTGGAGGCCCCAAGCGGGTTTCATGAAAAAGCAGAGAAATAGGTTCAGAGCTTCGAGGACTTTGTGGGTCAGGTCTGTATTAACCCTGAATTCCGAGAAGCCACGCCTGGAGGCTCCTGTAGTCATAATCTTACGTCCCCGTGTGCTCCGGCTGGAAGGGGAGGTGGGAGAGGAGACGGAGGAAGAGGCAGAACAAGAAGGTTCTGCAGTGGGCGTTGGGGAAGGTGTGTGTGGAGAAAGGGGGGGGGGGGGGGGAGGGGGGGGGGAGGCAAGCTCTGAGTTCCTCATTATGCAGCCCGAGGCTGCCTGGAAGAAATCTCTAAAAAATCTGATGATGAATTTGCACACATGTGGCTTCAGATCCCATATTATCTTGAACCTTAAACTGAAGTAATTTCTGCCCTGTGAAATCAGAGAAACACTCTCCCTTCTCATCACATCTCTGAGATCTAACCTACACGGTATGCCCAAAGGATAGAATCACGGGCGGGGTCCTTCAAGGCTTCATGACTGCCAATTTATTCTTCAGGTCCCCAGGTTGTCGCTGTGACTTCTGTGCTGGGTTCTTCTGAGATTTAGAAGGCACGGATCACCAACCTAGCGTCATTCTCTCTCTCTAAGCTTGGGGGACGTGTCTAGACTTTTGCCCAGGGTTCAAAGGCAGCCTTTAGACCACAGCCCTTCTGCCCCAGGCCCACCTGGCCCTCCTCCACCCTCTTGGTGGGTGCAGGCGTGGGACTGGGCTCCTGTTTTAACTATAGCATCACTTTCTCGGGCGGGCGCCACACATCCCATCCCCTTGCCTTCCCCTTTAAGGGTGTTGGCCAGGGTCTAGCATCTATCTCAACCTCAATCCTAATGTTTGATTCATTTTCCAGGAAGCCATTTCTTGGGACTTGGAACCTATACTTCAGCCCTCTTTGCTTTGCCAACTCTGTAATCCAGAAGCTGGGGCATATAACATCTCCCCCCCCACACACTCTACCTTAGTTCTCTCCCTCTGGGGACAGTAGGGATGGTTTGTGCCTTCTGCAAGGTCTCTGCTGGAGTTGCTAGACACCAAGCTCACTGAACGCTTCGTTTGGTCCTAGGAAATGAACTGGGGTCTCTGCCTCCATGGTTTGCCCACTCTTTCATAGCCCACCTGATCGCCCGAACTCCCAGACCACTGCCCTCCCCAGCCTCACTTACTCCAGAGAGTACAAAGAGGACACGGACCTCTTCTGCCTCACCATCTCGGTGGCGGCATCCATTCTGTGACTTCCTGGTGGCTGTTGCACAGCCCTTACCCCAAGGCCAGCTCTAGGGCTGTCGTCCAGTGCAGCAAGGGCTATTCATTGTCCCGAAGCCCGAAGGTCAGGGTGAGATTGGAAATGGGGTTGGGTGGGGTCGTGTCTACAGGAGTACAGCAGAGGCATTCTAACAGGAGCTAGGAGTTGACTGAAGGACATCCCAAGCTCATTTAAGCTGAAAGGAAGGCTTTGGGGGCTGGGTGGGAGTTCATGAGCTGGGTGCTGGAGAATGAGACTCTGCCTGAGCCTGTAGGTCTTCCTGACTCCCTCACACCTCCACAGTCCTCTTTGCTCATGACAACCTTCCCCCTATGTCTGCCTGCCTCCCCTAATCCTTTAGGTCTCTGCCCAAACATCATCTCTCCCCAGAGGCCCTCCCTGATGGTCCTCTCTCCACAAACACAGCCTCCTCTGCCTGCCCTCCTCTACAGACCTTGTGTGTACTAAGCCAGCATCAATCCAACACCACTCCCACCCGCTCCTGTGTAGTATGGTTGTCACAGCAACTGGTAATGATATTGGTAATGGTCTCTGACATGTTGGTATTTGTTTAAGAGAGTCCTAGCAGTCTCCTCCACTACTCTGTCCTCACTGCTCCAGGACAGTGAGTTTTGTCCCATCCTTGCTGTCTCCTCAAGGCTCATGATAGTGCCTGGCTCACAGTAGAGATGTGCCATCAAGAGTTGTGGCCATGAGTGGTGTGATTAGGATATGCAGAGGAAGCCAGGACCAGAGAGGCCAGTGAGCCGGAAAGACAGAGGTCATTGGACATTGCCCTTTTCACCACTGTGTAGAGACTTTCCAAAGTTTAGTGGATAAACTCTGTCTCTGTTATCCCAGCAAGCAAAGGCCCCAAGTCCAGCTGCCCAGTTCCTTTCACTGTCCCAGCCTCTCCAAGGAGCTAAATAATCTCCACCATTTGAGTTCTTTTGCGTGTATCCTTTCGAAGTTATTTCCACCCGGAAAACCTTTGTCTATGGAGTTAGGAACTGCCATCTCCTCAGTATTCTGTCTGCTGGAAGGTAGAATGAGCCCATAGACCCTGCCAGAAGCAGGTCCTTATTTGGTACCTGGCAGCAGCCTCCCTTTCCTCTCTGTCTGGGACTTCATCAGCACAGGGCCGTCTCTACCTTGAAGCTCAGGCCTGGGCAGCTTGATCAACCCCTGCTTTCCACAGTGCTCTGAGGGCTCCGCAGTTGGAGACTCATTAGTAAGTCTGTTTTCCCAAGCTGTCTCACAGGGCAGAAACACCTGTGGCTGCTTTGTACTTAACATTGCTCCTAAGGTTGCCACTTAATAGGTCTGAACAGGGTGTCTGCTGAGTAACTGGAATGGAGGTGCCTCCGTGCCTATGAGACAACGGGTCTGGCTGGGTTGCAGGGGAGGGTTTGTTCGCCTTCTCAGGTCCAGAGCACAGGCTGACCTCACTGGGAAAAGAGGATCCTCACCCACTCTCTTCTGTGGCCAAGAAACCAGGTGGGGGACAGGGACAGAGTCTCTTCTGTGGCATGATCCACCATCTGGGGACGCTGGCCATGAAACCAGAATCCACATCCTGAGCACCCACTCCAGATCCAATTTTCCGTCAATGAAATATTCAGTGGCCCTGCATCTCCACCAGCTCTGTCTGCAAGGGAGGGAGTCCTCTCAATCATGATCATCCCAGCTCAAACCATCCGTCGGTCCCCTGGCCGGGTCTTCTGCTGTCCTACTTTAACAGCACAATGTGTCCCCACCCTCCAAGCCAGGAATATCACTCCCCCTCTGACCCCCACTCCTGGGCCCCAATGCTTACCCACATAGTACATCCACACTTCAGTTACAGCAAGGAGGAGTTAGTTCTCAACAGGACCCAACCTCCATCACATGGGGTGAAGAACTTTGACTTGAGGTAGGTAGGGGCTTGCTGAAGATGTTGGTTTTCCCTTGTGACAACCAGAGTCGTGGCCGGGGTCCTTAGTGGAAAGTAGAAATGGGGATCTCCAATGAAAACCCATGGTGGGGGGGGGGGGACTTGGTGGTTCTGTAATCTCAACATGTAGGCGGCTAACACTGGAGGATCTCTAGTTCCAGGAGTGAATGGAAGGTTCCAGAAAAACAAAACAAAACAAAACAAAAAACAAAATAGCCCTCCCCCCACACACAAGGCCAAAGATTCCACAAGGCTGATTGCTTGATTATTGCTTATGATTATGATTGATTATTACTTACAGAGAGTTGGAATGCTGCAGATCCAAAGACACTCACCTCTGTGGCTGACCACTAGCTTCTATGAACCCCCAAACTAAGGATTAGATACTTAATGTATAAAACCTACAGCAGAACTTCCTCCTTGCTGTGCTGTAAAACGCCTATCTAACATTGCCACCAATCTTTAGAAAACGCCTTATTTATAACTTTCTTCTGTTCTGTGATAGAAAAGTTCATGTAACCGCTCCCACACCGGTACATGTTATTCAGAACAATCTGGATCCCGGGTTCTTGGGCCATGTGATGAACCAGCCTGCCTCCATTTTAGGATTAAAAGTCATCTTATAGTAATGACAAATTAGGTTCATTCCTATTTATGATTAAATCTGTTTCCCAAGGACTGGGCTGTGCCCCACCTGTAACCTTAACTACAAATGGTTCCGTGCTGACTGTTCCCGGAATGGCGACCATGTCTTTGTTTCGAAGGTTGTAATGACCATCTTTCAGCCCTACCTTTGTTTCAAAGGTTGTTATGATCACCTTGTTATGACTCCTTTGCAACCATGTCTTTGTTTCAGGAGGTTGTTATGACTCACGTGTTATGCTTATGTTCAGCTCCCATAACACTGCCTACTTTACCCACCAAATCCCCCATTTGGAACCCCCCTAGCTCTGTAGAAACCTGTCTTCTTCCTGTCTAATGCTGAACTCTCCAGCCCCATCTTAGGGGGAGGGAGCCCATGCACACACATAAAAAAGCTTGCTTTAATTAATTTGGCCAAGATGATTTGATTGTGTTGGTTTTCTCCTCAAGTCTTTGAGATTAACACATGGTCACAAACATTTGGTTCAAAATAAACTATCTCTTACTCCTTTTGAGGTAAGTTTTTGTCAACACCAGTTAGCTTGAGCTACATGACAGACCTGGCTAGACCCTATCTCAAAATAAAAAGTAAAAAGAAGGCTGGAGGTACAGCTTGTAGCAGAGTACCTGCCAAGCATCCTAAGGCTTTAGGTTCAATCCCCAGAAAGAGAGAAAGAAAGGGAAGAGAGGGAAGGAGAGAATCAACAAGAATGTTTTCATAGACCCCTGCATGCCCTGAACTCTAAAGTCTTTCCGTTTTAACCAAAGACCATTCTCCAGGCTTATCTCTAGTCTAGGGCATGGGCATGGTAAGGCGCAGAAGGCAGAGGAACGTTTGAGGTCAAGTATGCAGCATTATCTAGCCAGTGTGTGTGATGGAAGTACGGTAACGGATGTTAAATATGGTGCTGATTCCCAAGTGACACAGCAACCGTGAGCAGAGAATTCTGGAAGAAAGGGTCTGGGTGAGCAGCCCACGGGCCAACCCTGTGCCATGAACACAGTAGAGGCTTGCTTTATACATCTTGAAATTATGGGAAAGTAAGATAAAAATCCAATTTCTCTACACACTATTCAGGTGATTTCAGACATGTGGTTCATACAAAGTGATATTTCCTGGCAGTATTGACCTGAGAGTGTTATGTAGACCTAGAGATGTTGGCCTAAGAGTGTTGTGTAGACCAGGAGGTGCCGATCTGATAGTATTGTGTAGACCATGGGCAGATGATTTAGATTTGGGGTCTAGCAGATAGGGCTTTGGATCTGAGCTCTGTTATGAATTCAGGTGAATAACCACAGGCCACACCCCGACCTTCCTGAACATTTGCATTGGGTCCATGAATGTTGACTATGTGTGTGTACATAGGTCCATGTATGTGCTTAGTTCCACACAGCATGTTCATTTGTTTGAGTATGTTTTATATGATAATCACAATGCCAAGTATTTCCTCTTTCTCTACTCTTCTTCCTTCCTCCCTGTCTTACCCAGGGCCATTGAGTTATGCCCCCAGGACCTGAGTATTTTCTTTTTAATGCCGTTACTTAGTCCTATAACTACTCTAGGAAGAAGATGCTATTATTCCATTTTACAGTTGACTAAATAGGCTTAATAGAGAAGTTAAGTAATTTGCTATAAAACATTTACTAAAGGGAGATTGGGAATCCAACCTCCGAGTTCCTAAGCACAGTGAGAGTCTACATTCATATCAGTGGGAACAAAAACCATCTCCCTTGGGAGTTCCATGAGTAAACCAAGGCAATCTGCACAGGATAGTCCTGTAAATTGTACTACAGTCTTTTCCAAAGGAGAAGACTCCATTCATGCCCCCCAAAGACATTTGAAGTTATCAACTTCATCAGTAAGTGTTATATGGTGATTAGGTCAGTGTGACCAACTGTGGAGGATGTAACCGCAACAAGTGAGCACCTTAGATAGGCGACCCGACTCAGCATCACCACTGGTGGTACAAAAATCTATAATGTGCCTCTGGACACAGTACACACTCAGCATCACCTTCTGGTATATTGTAAGCCCCTAGAGGCTCAGGAGTGGCCAGGCCCCGCCCTTGAGGGTCTCTAACTGTCAGGCCCCGCCCCCTCAGAATACTCTAGGGGCCAGGCCCCGCCCCTTGAGGCACACAAGGGCCCAGGCCCCGCCCCTGAGGATCTCCAACGGCCAGGATCTGCTCACAGAACACTCCAAGGGCCCTAATGGCTGGACCCAGGAGGCCAAATTCTGCCCAACAGAGTGAAAAACCCAACATCAGGCCACAAAATCCCACCGATCCCAGCCACCCTGGAAAGCTCCACCCCCAAGAAGCCCCCGTATAAAGCCTGCCTCCGGCTGAGTTTGTTCAAGCTTCGCTCCTAAGCAGAGGTAGCCATCCTCCTGTGTCTTTCCCAATAAAGCTCTCCTGTGAGATTTGTTGTGCAGTGTGACTTTCTGGTATTCCTTGGCTCCTGACTGCCAGGATACCTTTCCCAGTCAGAGCTGTAGTACTTACAGGATATTCTTGGCCAAGCATATTTAATCTGAACAAAACAGTCCAAACCCTGATCATGAGACATTTTATGAGAAATCTCGCTTGGACTCTTCAAAAATGTCAGTGGTATGTGAACAAACATAACGCAACGACAAGAACACTGTTCTAGATAAAATCTAAAGAGACGCGACCGCTAAAGACACTGTATAAATCCCGATTGTGTTCCGCCTTTTCAAAACGCTGTAAAGGATATTTTTGGAGACTCGGGGAAATTTAAGTGCATCTTCTAGATGAGCTAATACTACTGTATCAACGTTAAATTTATTATATGAGACAATGACATAACAACTAAACAGGAATTATAACGTTTCCATTCTTAAGTATTTAAATGTCCTCAAATCTGTGACTTTCAAAATGGCTAAGCAAAAGAACCTCTCCATATATATATATATATATATATATATATACATGTATATGTATATATATGTCATATGTATAAGTACACATATATATTGTGAGCATCCAAATAATAGAATATGAATAATAGGAACTGAATCTGGATGAAAGATTTCTTTTCTTTCTTTCATGATTTACTTCTGTTTATTTATGTGCGTTGGTGTTTTGCCTGCATCCATGTCTGTGTGAGGGTGGATGCCCTGGAACTGGAGTTACAGACAGAAGTGAGCTGCCATTATGGGTGCTGGGAATTGAACCCAGGTCCTCTGGAAGAGCAGCCAGTGCTCCTAACTGTTGAGTCATCTCTCCAGCCCTATAGATGAAGGTTTTCCTAAGCTTTCTTGTAACGTACTTTCAACTTTTTTTTTTCTGTGTTTGAAAATTTCCTAGTAAGAATCAAAATGTTGAACAACCAGGTTTAATTGAAAAAAGCAAGTAACCTACCATAGAAAGGATTCATTAAAGGACTGGGGGGCTGGGGTTCATTGAACCTACAGAGGAACACTTCCAAAACGTAAACAAGAGTCCACCAAACTTCTGCTCACTACACTTTTAGCAAGCAGGAGAACTCGAGAGAGGACCTGTGGTCCCTGGGAGTTAGGCAGCTTAGCAGGCTGCAGTGTAGTCAAAATAACTGCGGCCCTGGCCTCCGGTCTCCTAGGAGACCAAGCTCAACATCCTGTAGAGGCTGGGGAAGTCTCTGAGGTGCTGGGATTTCCATGGTATAAGCAATGCCTCAGCCCTGCCCCAGGCCACACCTGCTGCACAGAAGGCAAAGGGGCCAGGAAAGGACCTGCAGCAAATGCATATATACACCACCACCAGTCCCCATGTTCAATGGCCCCTGTGCTACCACACAAACCAAGCTGGGCTCCTGGGAACCTCCTTTGTTGTTATTTGCAACAGATCCTCACTGGGAACTGCAGATTGGCCTGGAAGACACTACAGTGTAGCCCAGATTAGACTTGAATTTACGGCAATCCACTCGCCTCAGTTTCTCAACGGCTGGAATTACATACATACACGCTCACACCTGGCTCAAACTTTCACGTTTATTTCGTGTCTCTGTTTTCTGAGTCAGGGTTTCTCTGTGTAGCCCTGACTGTCCTGGAATTCACTCTGTAGACCAGGCTGGCTTGGAACTCAGAGATCCGCCTGCCTCTGCTTCCTGAGTGCTGGGATTAAAGGAGTGCTCCCCCGCTGCCCAGCTGAACTCTCACTTTTTTAATTTTAATTTTTAAACGGGGTAATCATTTTTTTCTTTTTTTCTTTTTTTTGAGACAGGGTTTCTCTGTGTAGCTTTGCACCTTTCCTGGAACTCACTTGGTAGCCCAGGCTGGCCTCGAACTCACAGAGATCCGCCTGCCTCTGCCTCCCGAGTGCTGGGATTAAAGGCGTGCGCCACCACCGCCCGGCTTTAATTTTAATTTTTAAACGGGGGAATCATGTAACTCAAATTGGCCTTGAACTCATCATGACCTCTTCATGGATTTTTTTTTTTTTACCTCTTTATGGATTCTTTTTTTTTTTTGGTTTTTGTTTGTTTTGTTTTGTTTTCTTTTTTCTTTTTTGAGACAGGGTTTCCCTGTGTAGCTCTGGCTGCCCTCGAACTCACAGAGATCTGTTTGCCTCTACCTCCTGAGTGCTGGGATTAAAGGCCTGCACCACCGCCCAAGTGGCTTCTTTTGTCTCTGTCTCCCGGACTACAGAGGCACACCAAGATATACGTGGCTTCTGGGGATTTAATTGAGGCCCCCAGGCCTTCCTGCATGCTTGCCCTCGGACCCATCTCTTCGGCCCAACCCGAGACATTTTCAACAGCGGCAATCTTCACATCTTTGTTGCACCCTCCTCAGTACTGAGGTGTAGGCTCAAGCCAAATGTTGGTCTAGAACCGAGAGCGTGAGGGGAGAGAAGTGAGGATCGGCCATGGCTGTGTCTACAGGGCAAGGACATTTCAGCTGAGCCTGGGATTCTAGGCTGCCTCAGTGCTCTCTGCATTTGGGGCTTGGCTGCTTCCAGCTGTCCCTGCCCCCACAGAACCATTTGCATCCTCAATTTACATGAAGTTTAATTCGCGAGAGAAGAGCGGCCGCCACCTCTCCGAATTCCTCCTTTGTCATTCAAAGTCCGGTATTGTGACCCTGGGGGTGGTGTGGGAAGTGCAACCAGACAGGAGGGTGTGGGTTGTATCCCCAGAGGATGCGATTTAAAGAGAGGTCTGGATTTCTTCCCAGGCTCAGAGTAACGGGTCCCCTACTCCGTGGCAGCAGTCTACCTACCCAGTACCCTCCTGGGTCATCTGCTCAGTTTGTGTTTGAAGCCGTTGAGACTGGCTGTCTGGCTGTGTGTGTGTGTGTGTGTGTGTGTGTGTGTGTGGGGGGGGGGCGCTATCTTGGATAGGTGCCTAATCAGGACCTTCCTTGTAGGCTCAAAAAGAGACAGTCCCACTTGCAAGCTCTTCTTGGGGCCTCTAACAGTTTCCTCTGGAGGCCCAGGCTTCTTTTCTGGTCATCATCTCTTGACAGCACGCCAAGACAGACTTAGAATCTGTTTCCTGTTTTCATGGTCCTGCTCCATCTGCCCAAAGAAGGCTCGGTCTCCAGGTAAAAATGGGAGCCAAGAGAAAACAAGATCAAATTCAGGACACTGAAGTTACCTTTTCTGTCTGTGTCACCCTGCCAATAAGGCTGGTGACTCTGAGCCTCCCACCTGTAGCACCTAGCCCCAGGTGGAGTGGAACCAACGTGCTCCAGGTGGTGAGTGGGAGCGAGCATGCTGGAGGAGGCTGGGAGCCCTTCCAGGTGCTTCTCAGCCACCTGTCCTAGATCAGACAAAGGCTGGCCCCCCACCTCTTCAGCCACAGGGCTGAGCGAGGCTGGAGACAGACACCGTGCAAAGACAGCTATCCACTGGCAAAGGCCAGTGACCCCGTGACCCCGTGACGTCATAAGCACAGCCGAGGGACCCAGAGTCAGTTACTAATGGAGGCAGACAGAAAGAGGAAGATCAGTGGTGTGGCCACCTTCTCCAGTCTTTGAACAGCTGCAGGGGATGGAGCAGGAGTTTGGAGCTGGTACTCTATTAGCTGCTTGTTGGTGACCCCATCCCCATCACCAAGAAAGTGATGGAGTCCCTGCCCCCAGAGACCCTTCAGAAGATGGTTGGACTGGGCTCTGTTTCAAGGCAAGCAATGGAATATGTGGTCCCTCCACGATCTTGCTGCCAGTCCTGGAGCAGGTTACCACCACACAAGTCAGGAGGCTTGGTGATGTATGCATCCTTCACCAGTAGAGAAAAACAACAGTCACTATCTAGCCTTAGGACCAGAAAAAACGCTGACGATTTTACTACAGACCTTGTCTCCATCTTTCACTTAACATAATCTTAAAACCTCCAACCTCCCCCAAATTCTTTTTTGAGTCTGCAAGAGCAGTCTATTTCGCTTTTACTGGAAATGCTTGCATTTCTCTCTGGTTAAAAGGGGATGGGCTGCGGAGGACTATTAATGTGGAGCATTTAGACGAGGCTCTTAATCTGAAAAGAATGTGGGAATTAATGCTTGAGTTTGGTCAGAGCCTGAATTATCACAGATAGGTTTTTTTTTTAATCCTCTTCTCCTTAATCAATTTCACCCTAATTAATTCATTCTGTGGCTGAGTCTTGTTACATTAGACTGTCTGCTGATTATTTCCACAATCAAGAGACTGTATATTCATGCATTTTTAATAAGGAGCAACTGCATCCCTTTTCATAAGTGATCTTGCTGGCTGGCAGTCGGAGCCGCTAAAATAATTACAGAGCACATTTCTTCCTTCTGCAGCCTGGTTTGCTGTCATAGTTATCCTGGGTGACAATGTGGAGGAGCCCGCTGCCATCCGGCAGAGAGCTGGGTACTTAACTTGGCAATCTTCAATGTCAAGAGCTGCTTATTCATAGGTCATTGACTTTTAAAAAATAAACACAGGGGTAATTGCTTTGCTGTAGCCTTGAAGGCCACACTAATTGAACGCTTGGTTTAAAACCTTGACTCATAGGAGGAACTCCTTCTAAAGGTTGACCCAGGTTTCTGTCTCCATTTGTGACCCGGCCCAGGCTGGCTGTCCACATTTGATCCTTACTCATGTGGTGGGGCACTCACTCTCTCCTACGTGACCTTGATACCTCTGGGAGCTTGCAAGCCAGACGCAGAATACAGAGTAATTCCAGATCTTCAACTGTTTCCTGTTTAGCCCAGGAGGAGGACATTCCCTCTAAGAGAGAAAAAATGATTTTGTTTTGGGAAAAACACTTGGCCTTTGGTTATGTGGTATGCTTGAGACAACTCTAAAATGGAATGATTTGAGACAAGAGGACATTAGTGGCCATGCCTGCTCGTGTAAAAGGTCACGTGCCTGTGAGGTAGCTGTGAAGGGAAAGGTGCTCATCACAAGCTGGAAGATCTGGGTTTAAGCCCCAAGACCCGTGTAAAGGTGGAAGGAAAAAAAGGTTCCACAAAATTGTCTTCTGTAATTTGCATACGCAACATGGCACATGTGTCCACACACATATTATGTCCATGAGCAAACACACACACACACACACACCATGGAGGCATAAGTAATACAATTATTTTTTTTAAAAGGCCACCCAGTTCTTGGTAGAAAGGAGTCTTTTTTCTCCTTACCTCAGAGCATAGATCGTCTGATCCTTGACTGCAGGCAGGTAGGGATGTTAGGGTCAAGGGTCCTCTGGTCTGAGAGTTGAGTTGGGTCTGCAGACAGGAGGCAGGCCTCCGTGAGAGTCTGTAGGATGCCTCCAACCTGTATTTTCCTTTGCCTACCTTTCAACCTTGAATATTATTAACCTTAAAAACAGAAGAAGATAGCTGGGCAGTGGTGGTGCACACTTTTAATCCCAGCACTTGAGAGGCAGAGGCAGGTGCATCTCTGTGAGTTGGAGGCCAGCCTGGTCAACAGAGTGAGTTCCAGGACAACTAGAGCTGCACAAAGAAACCCTGTCTCAAAAAACAAAAACAAACAAACAAACAAACAAAAAAGAAGATGACCCTGTAGTGTGCTTGGGAAGAGGGACAGGGGACAGAGGACAAGGGTGTGATCTCCCCAGCAGCTCCTTCTCTAAAGTTTGTCCAGGGAAGCATGGTGGCCTAGGGCCATGTGAAAGGCCACACTTTAGCTGTAGAGAGGAGGAGGCTTACAGGAGCCCCATAAAGATGGGGGGGCTCCAAGCGGGGCGGTGGTGGTGCACTCTTTTAATTCCAGCACTCAGGAGACAGAAGCAGGAGGATCTCTGTGAGTTCGAGGCCAGCCTGGTCTACAAAAGCGAGTTCGAGGACAGCCAGGACTGTTGCACAGAGAAACCATGACTCAAACAAACAAACAAACAAGCAAACAAACAAAAATATGGAGACTCCAGGGAAGCATAGCCCAGATCAGGTGCACAGGTACAGGAGTAAAATGAGACAGGGGAGAGAGAGAGAGAGAGAGAGAGAGA
>CABHPP010001664.1:66604-82615 GCA_902168425.1 Peromyscus attwateri | reverse complement strand
AGAGAGAGAGAGAGAGAGAGAGAGAGAGAGAGAGAGAGAGAGAGAGAAACCTTCATAATCATGAAAATAAATGAATAAATTTTAAAGAAATAAAAATATTTTTTAAATGTATAGTGACCAAAGCCGAGTGCCTGGGTTGACAGAGATGATACTTTCACTGTACTCCACACTCCACAGCTCAGTCTAAAATCCCTTACCCTGTTTTTATATCACTCACCTAAGGACTGGCTCAATGGCTCAGAGGTGAAAAACAATGGCTGCTTCTGCAGAGAACCCGGGTTTGATTCTCAGAACCTGAATGGCAGTTCACAGCAGCCTGTAACTCCAGTTCCTGGGAATCCAACAAGCTCTTTTGGTGTACAGGCATACATGCAGGCAAAACTCCCATATGCATAAAATACATTTAAAGTATTTTAAAATTAAAATTTTAAAGTCTCATCCAAAAGGAGCAACATGTATTCAAGTGATCTCGGCGTGCATACAGCACACTCTTCCAGTTGGAAAAAACCATGGAGAAAGTCCGAGTTTTACCATATCAGTTTATAGGTCACAGTGCCATCTTCTGTGTGCCAAGCCACGCCACCAGCACGGTTCGTGTTCACGGTTCCAGGCTTTCTCTGTGACACCTCCCCAACCAAAGAGTGAGCCCCTCCTGCATCCATGTGGGTTTGGGGTAGGCGTGGAAGCTGAGAGGAGAGTTGCACTAACTAACATATGTATGTGTCTAGTGTGTCTCTGTGTTTGTGGGAAAAATCATAAACACAAGAGCAGTGGACCAAGTTCTGGAAGGGTCTCAGACTTCCACTTCCCGCATGACTTCAGAGAGTGTCCTTAACCTGCATTTCAGCACCCTGAGCTGTGATGGACTAAATAATGTCACCCTGGTGCCTACCCAAAAGGGAGGCTCATAAGAACAAGGGGTATCCTCCAATCAGTGCCCACCTATGGAGCTGTGGTGTAGTAGAAGGTAGAGTAATTAAGCCCTTCAGAGAAAAATGTACTCTGGGCTCCAGAGAGTAAAAGGGAAAGAAGAAATGAGAAAGTAAAAAAAGGACACTGGGCTGAAGCAAAAGTCTCTCCCTGGGAGGTACTTTTAAGAAGCCTATCTCTCTCGAAGCATCCATCCAAAGCACCGGAGCTGGAAATGGGGTGTGAGAGGTCACCTCCACCGACTAACGCGGTATTCATGGAACAGCAGAAATGGATGGTTTGTGTAACCGGAGCAGATAGATCTGTCAGGGCGACCTCTCCACTGTCCTCCCACCAATGCTTATCACGCTCCGGGTGAAGTCATGGGACAAAGAAGGAAGTGCCAACCACGGGGACAGCACATGGAAGCAATCTGAAAAAAAGACTTCAGACAGCTTTGAGAAAATCAGTGTTAACTCTGCCACACCCGTTAAGGCCACTCCTGACATCTCACACACAGAAGATTCTGGTGTCTTTTCTCTCTCGTCTGCGGGTGTTTAATCCCCACACAAGAGAGAAAGACTTAAAACAGTAGAGCCCAGAAATCAAAGCCACAACTCCTGTTAGGCAATGCCAAGCCAGATCCGCAGAGCTCTATCAAGTCCGTTGGTTCTATACTGAGAAGTTCAGCTGCTTGAAAACCATGGTGTTTCCCTCACAGATGGGAGTTTAGAACTCACGCAGAGCCAATTCTCTGCATTTCCATTCAAAGCAACAATCCCTTCCTTTATTTGACTCCTCACTGGCTGTCTGGGACTGTGGTTCCTGTCTTTTTTTCATTCTCGTTCCTTTCTTTCTTTCTTTCTAAGATTTATTTATTCTGAATTAATGTCTATTGGTGATTTGCCGCCGGCGTTTGTCTGTGCACCGTGCTCATGCAGTACCCACAGCGGCCAGAAGAGGGCATCAGATTTCCCCTGACTGGAGTTACAGGTGACTGTTAGCCCCATGTGGGTGTTGGGAATGGAATTTAGGTCCTCTGAAAGAGCAGCAAAGGCTCAGCCATCTTTTCAGGTCCTTATTCTCATTTCTATCAGTCACTTTTCTCTTTACATACTGCATAATCAATAGGGATAGGCTCTGTTCCATGGCTGGTTTCTATGATTCACATCCCCGCTTCCCATTAAGTCTAAACTAGCCTATCAAGCCTCTGTCAAAGCAATGATCCTATAGGTGTGTGATCAATTAGCCTGCCTTCTGATTGCTGCTTCAAATGTCCTCTCAGAAGAAGTTTAATTAAGATCTGTATCTTTTCATGACTATATAGGCATGAGTCCTGATTCAGTCATGCCTTTTAAAAAATCATAAATCAGTTAACTTTGTTCTCTCTATATGTGAAGAGGCCTTTCCAAGTTGAGTGAGTTTTTGCAATGTTAAAAAAAAAAAAGTCCAGTAGACATCAGATGAATATGTCTTTCTTCATTCAATGGGAAATCCTTTCCATGGCACCTTTGTGGCCAGGAGCTTTGCAGGGGTTTCAAAGCAAGCCTTACAAACACAATTTAAAGGGAGCTCTCTATAAGTACAACAAAAAGAAATATGTCTTTGGACAATAATAGAGTTCAGAGTGCAAGCATACTCTAGTCCGGGTGAGCAATGTACTCTGGAAAGCTGAAATCAAATATTTTAAATTAGTTCAGAAGAAGTGATTATTAACAGATATAATACTCGTGGCAAATCCTTCTGTGAGGTACACAATCCATTTGTAATGAAAATATATCTTTCAATTTAATGGTTTTAAGTTTGGATTTGAGTGCTCAGTTTTCCAAAAGCAGGGCATGCATGTATGGATTTTTTTTTTCAGTACCTGGGATAGCAGCCCCAGGCTAGCCAATGCATTTAACGAGACAAATAAGAACCTTCAGATTCCAATAGCAACTTTTAGTCTCTGCCACCCCACCTGCACATGGTCTCTACAGCAGGCACAGGAGCCAATGGACCCAACACCCATTCTCTCAGGGGTTCTTAGGACAATCTCTTCTAAAACAAAGTAAAAAAGCAAAGTGCACAACCTTGTAATATCACACTAGAGCACTGGCTATTGGGCCTCTCCTTGGATTATTCTCTATCAGAATATAACACTGTTTAATTTCTACACTAGTGGTTGGAACCGTATTCTATGATATTGTGTGAGAACTTATGTAGACAAGATGCCAATAGTTTTGTCTATTTGAGAAAATAACACCAAAGGTTAGGGCTTCACCGCCCTGTTGGCCATTAGCCAGCTTTGCTTCTAACCAATAAACTTACCGCAGCAAATTACTCTGTGGGATCTCCTTTGAATCACCTAGCTGTAGATGTAACCGACCGCCTTTTTAAATAAGAAACACAGAGCCAATGTAAAGGTGAAAGCCCAAGAGGTCAGAGCTAGGAGCCTTACCAACTTTCCGCCAGCTAGACTCTCCCGCCAAGAGACTTCTCCAAAAAGGGGAGTTTCTTCCTGTGCGGTTGTCTTATAAAGAGTTCTGGTTCTTCCTTCTCATTGGTTGTAAACCCAACTACGTGGCTGTCTCGTCACGGCCTCTCTGTACAGACCTCCCAAGTTTTCTATGGTTGGTATTGAGATTAAGGGCGTGTGTCTCCAATGCTGGCTGTATCCTTGAACACACAGAGATCTACCTAGTTCTGCTTACCAAGTGCTGGGATTAAAGGCGTGCACCACCACCACCCTGGCTTTCGCTATGGCTTGCTAATAGCTCTGACCCCTAGGCAACTTTATTTATTAACATACAAATAAAATCATATTTCAGTACAAATAGAATACCACTATACCTAGCTACCCTGCTAACTACCTCAGTAATAAACTAAATATTGATACATTCTCATTCTTTACCTCTGTAAGAGTCATGTTCAACTTCTGTTAAAAAATATCTTTGACCCCTGCCTGTTTTCTTGCTGAACCTCTTCTATAGGCTAGGAGAGTCATACAAGATAGATTTGGTCAGCCAGATAAAAGCAGGCAGTGGGTGGGAGCTGGTGGAAAAGTATCGGCTCCCCTGATCGAGATGGGGTATCTGACACCTCACTCTCTTTTCCAACTGGTTTGTTGAGATTTTTGGAATTAGGATGACTACTCTTGCATGCAAGAAGCAATAAAGAATGGCAAAAAAATAATAATAATAAAATGGATAGAAGACTGTCAGAGATGCCAGCCTGACATCACCGAGCCAACGAAATAGGAGTAGAAGAAGCTGTCAGCCCCTAAGCGTGTGTGAGAAAAATGAACTCCCTTTCCTTCAAGCTTCTGTAAGCCTGAGTTCTTGCCTCCAACCAAACACATTTCCGGCCGTATAATTCTTGAAAAGCATCCTGCCTTGCTCTTAGCATTTTAAGTTTCCAATTTTCATACTGGAAAAAACAGGTCTCTGCTGCTAGGTCTAAAATGCACAACCACAAAAGAGCACACGCCCAAAACAGGATCTTGGAGCAGGTTCATGGTGCTTTCTAAGTTTCCAAAAACAAATCGGTATCGTTCTCGTGGGTAAAGGAGAACAAGGAACAAGCTGCCTAGAATATCCAGCTTCTCTCTGCCCGCCAGAGTCAGTGGACTATAAACGCTTCCCAAGGATGCTCTGTTCTAAAGGTTTAAAGACAGAGGAGACCCTTGAAGCAAGGACATCAAGTGGGAGCCGTCTGCGGAGACCTTTCAGTTCCCGGAGGCTCAACCTACCCTCCCTGCAGGGCTGGGCTGGATGAGACCTGGCTAGAGTTTTCCATCTTCAGGTTCCCAAAGAGCTGAGCCTCGAGGGACTTCACAAACAAAGATAATTAGATCCTTTTGGAGTACTAAACACGGCTAAACTCAGTTCAAACTATACCCAATAAGTACATATGATATCTACAGTCAAAACCCAAGCTTTGCGTTCTTCTCACCCTCAGTTAACCAATCATCTTCTTCTACAGTTCCAGCTGTGCAAGGAGGCTTCTCCGGGCTGAGTCCTCCGTATGTATCCCTTCTAAATAAGGAACGCGCTGTATGTGTCCAGTGAAAAGTTTTACTTGATCTACAGTATGAATGAGATCTGAGCCTGTCTGCGTGTGTGCTGAGGGAAGGGGAACGTTTTCTGTCAGATCTGCGATGCTTTAAAGTATTTCAGGTGTGTTATTTCAAATCTTCACAATATCCTGTGCAATGTATGTATTTGTTATTCATCTTTTTCTTTTTCTTTTCTTTTTTTTTTTTTCTTTTTGAGACAGGGTCTTATGTAGCCCAGACTAGCCCAAAACTCCTGAACTTACTGCTTCCATCTTTCAAGTGTTGGGGCTACAAGTGTGTCCACCCAGCTATCAGTTCCATTTTCTATGCGACAGACACAAAGATTTGTAACACAAGTCTTAGAAGGTCTTAATAATAAAAACAAACCTGGAGCCAGGTATTGGGGTGAACGCTGAAAGATCAGAGAAGCAGAACAAGCCACAGCTACCTCACCTCGCCAATTCCTCAGCTGATCCTGTTTCCTCAGACTGGAAGCCTCTGTGTCCTCATCCAAATAGATCTCAGCTGAACTGCTGCTGAAAGCCTAAAAGCTTAACCAGATTTAGTTCCTGGTTTTCACGCCTTATATACCTTTCTACCATCACTTCCTGGGATTAAAGGCGTGTGTCACCATGCCTGGCTGTTTCCAGTGTGGCTTTGAACTCACAGAGATCCAGACAGATCTCTGTCTCTGGAATGTTAGGATAAAAGGTGTGAGTGCCACCATTTTCTGGCCTCTATATCTAGTGGCTGTTCTGTTCTCTGACCCCAGATAAGTTTATTAGGGTGCACAATATTTTGGGGAACACAACATCACCACAAAGATTGATACAATTTTTTTTTTGGGGGGGGGCTCAAGACAGGGTTTCTCTATGTAGCCCTGGCTGTCCTGGAACTCACTATGTAGATTAGGCTGGCCTCGAACCTGGAGATCTCTCTGCCTCTGCTTCCCAAGTGCTGGGCTTAAACGCAAACGCCACCACTGCCCAGCTGTGCAACTTTTTTTAAAGGCAAAAATGGGATTTGAACCCAGGCCTGCTCTTCCTGATGCCTGCTTTTATATTGCCTTGTGGCTATTTCCTCTCCTTTGCCAGTCCCACTTCCCAAGACACGGTACACACACACACACACACATACACACACATATACACCTACACACACACATACACACACATATATACACCTACACACACACACACATATATATATACCTACACACACACATACACACACACAAGAAAAAAATATTTCCTTGCTTTCTTCTGTGCCCTTAATTTCAATTCTAAAGGAAAAAAAAGCCAGCTGTTTTCCATGTAAAACTTCACTCAGGGAAACAAAATGACCTATAGAAATGGTCTGTTTCTGTATTTCACTGAAGCTTCTTCAGGCCTGCAATAAGTCCCTCTGAGACAAGGTCTTTAGAACAATCATCCTATTACATGCTGCGGTGGTTTGAAAGAAGACCACCCCCAAAGAGAGTGGCACTATTAGGAGGTGTGGCCTTTGGGTGACAGTGGCACATGCACTCAGGAGGCAGAGGTAGGCCAATCTCTGTGAGTTCAAGCCCAGCCTCGTCTACAGAGCGAATTCCAGGACAGCCAGGGCTACACAGAGCAGTCTCCAAAAACCAAAATCAAAAACACCCATCAGAGGGAGATGTGGCCTCGTTGGAGTGGGCATGGTCTCACTGGAGGAAATGTGCCACGGTGGAGGCAGAATTTGAGGTCTCACATATGCTCAATATACAGTCCAGTGTCTCAGACCACTTCCTGTTGCCTTCAAAAGATGCAGGACTCTCAGCTCCAGCACCATATCGGCCTGCACACTGCCTTGCTTCCCGTTGTGATAATAATGGACTAAACCTCTGAACTGTAAGCTACCACAATTAAATGCTTTCCTTTATAAGAGTTGCCGTGGTCACGGTGTCTCTTCCCAGCAATAGAAACCCTAACGAAGACACATGAATTCTAACGGTCCTTCTGCTTCTAAAATTGAGAGTGGTTTTCTTTTTCTCTGTCTCTCTCTGTCTCTATCTCTGTCTCTCTCTCATTCTCCCACCTCTATCCTTTCGACCCCAGAGGTTTGTGGACTTGCAGCCATTTTACCTCTCTAATCCCACATTGCTCCATGCCCCCTCTTCTTTCCTCGTTCATGTTTCATCCCAGATCTTTCTATGTCTCAGCGAAAGTGAGTGAGTGGATGGGACATTTGGGAAAGCAGTGACAGGGACCATTAGAGAAGCAACACTAGTGTGATGCTTGCCTGAGAAGTCACTGATTTTTTTTTAGGCACATTCAGATCATCCATAAATTGCAAGCCTTCCCTCTGTACCAGTGTACCTGGACAGTCTAAGCCGGGAGCTCCTATTAGACCACGTGGGAAATGGGATGCATGAAGGTCTCCTCTTCTCTGGTGGAGGTATCATTCCTGAGCTGGGGACTCCTAAGTCATGGATATTTACTAATTGTCTCCTGATATGAGTACCTAACTCCTAAATGGACCTAACCAGGCTCTTTCCTTAAATGGTGAAGCAGAAAGGCCGAATGATAATCCTGCAACTGAGGCAACCCTTCCTCCCATCTAGGAGAAGCAGGAGAAGAGGGGGACACCTTTACCAATGAGGCGTCTTCTCTTCCGTCAGCTGCTACTCCAAATGGAAGGTGGTGGCTACGGAGCGCAGACATCATTGCTTCATCATGCCTTGCTGTGTTCTCAGGTGTGACCTTTTCTTTCCAATAGAGAACAGTTGCCAATTTTAGCTAATAAATTAATAAAGTCGTTAGTCTAACAGTGAACACAAAACACATCTCTGAGCTGACTGGAAGTGCAGTCTGTTATCTTGGCTTGTCCGATACAGATCTCTGTATTAAGTGGATAAGTGAAGTCCAGACTGTTTCTAAAGATGACCCCAAACGGACCTACTCACAGCTTCTTGTTTTAGGGACCTACAGGTTTTCTGGAAAACGGATCCTGTTTGAGCACAGTGCAAACCCCCTCTTCAAGGATAATTATTTTGTCTGACTCCCATTTTGCACACATCTTTCTCAGACCTGACATCTCTCAGAGAGCAGCAAAGTCTCAGCTCAATGTCAAGTGCAGTGAAGCCTTATATTTTCCTTAAAGCAAAAAGGTTTCAAATATATTTTCCCATCCTGACAGCAGTGACAAATGGGGCTTTAACTCAAATGGATCACAGATGGGCTCTCTGAACCACAGACAGCTCCATGCAAATGAGGAGCCACTAACAGGGTTTGGTTTGGTGGTGCTTTCTTGCGTTTTCCTTTTTGTTTCTGTTTGTTGTACTTTTTTTTAATGTCAGAAATACTCAAACGGTTTTTTTATATACTTGTTTATTTTTTCAGACCAGTTACCAGCTCCCCTCCACTTCCTTTTTCATTTATTGTCAGCAGTGGGATGCTACAAGAAGCATGGCTAGGAGGGACCATGGGAGAAGCCAGAGCCGGGAAGACAAGAGGACCACTGATCAGGTCACAGGTATTGTTTACAGAATGGTCTGCACGGGACTGCCTCAACTCTGACAGTGGACTGGGGGATGGATAAACAGACCAGTGAACTTGTACTGCAAATCAGCCAGATGATAAATAATTTAGGGTTTTTGGACAATGGGATCTCCGGCATAAACCTCAACTCTGGTTTTGTAATAGTAATGCATCTGAAACACTACCTGAATGGAGTTGCATTCAAACAAAACTTCTGTAAAAACAGGGAGGGGACAGATTGCCTGCAGACTCCAGGGTTGCTGTGAGACATTTAAACAGTGATGTTTAGCAAGGAAAGGTGGAGTTATAAAACATCACCCCCAAGGTTTCTGCTAGCCACATACCTAGAACTGGAGGAAGGACCCCTGAGTGCATTAACTTCTTCTATTACTAAATTCTGGGGTCATGGTGGCTTTGGGGAAAAAAATCAGGGACCTAGCTGGGAGCTTCTGGTAGTGGTAAACTCCAGCTGCACTAAAAGCCAGACAGGAGAGCTGGCTCACCGATTAAGAGCAGGGGCTGCTCTCCCAGAGGACTTGGCTTTGAATCCCAGCACCCACAAGGCAGCTCACGACTGTTGTCACTCAACTCCCAAAGGATCCAGTGCCCTTTCCTGGCCTCCATAGACACTGTACACATGGAGTGCATGGACATACATGTATGCAAAACACCTATGCATGTAAACTATGGTTGTTGGTTACCAACATTTTAATAACTTAATCATTTAAAACTATGATGGTTAGTGCCAGCAAACAACAGCCCAATACAGCCTGGACTCCCAAATTATGGTACCACACCAAGAAATAGATTAATAAAAAAAATTATTTACCATTTTTATTTTATTTTAATTGCAATATAATTACATCACATTCCCACTCTCCTCTCCTCCAACACCTCCCAAGCCCCCAACTCCCTCTCTAATTGATGGATTCATTTTCTCTGGTTATTATTGTTATATATGTGTGTGTGTGTGTGTGTGTGTGTGTGTGTATAGATATATTTACATATATATAAACTAACAACCATATAAATACAACCTGCTGAGTCTGTTTAGTGTTGATTGTGGGTATATGATTTCAGGGCTGACCACTCATTATTGAATAACCAATTAGGGGACACACACCCCCTGGGAGAGACTAATTCTTTAATCTTTCTTAAATGAGAGATTTTTTTTCCTACCCTCATCCCCAAAAGGCTCTAAACAAGAAAATAACTGATCCATTTGCAACCAACTAAATAAATAAATAAAACCAAAAGATTAAAAGCCACAAGAAGACAACACAATTAGCAACTTTAAAGGTCATTCTCAAGTATGGGGAGAGGGAGGCAGAATGTAATGTTTCCCACTGGGGCTCTCTCTAATTACTTGGCCGCATGACTCAACAGCAGAGCTGAGGAGAGAGATAGGGCTGGTTTGTGGGCCTGTGAGGGAGCAGACAAAAACTGCTTCAGAGGAAGAAGTTTCCTTGAGAACATCTGCCCGGCCCAACACAGGTACCAGGACCCCCCTACCCACTGCCACTCCTCCAACACATACATGTTCAAGCACACACTAATCTGAGTGCTCCTCTCTCCCTGGTAAGCCCTCGGCTAGCTACCACTCAAAACTTAGAAGCCAAACTAATCCAGGTTAAAGTGCTCATGAATACTGGTAGATAACTGTTTGACTTTGACCCCGCAGAAGTTCGAGAGTCTTTAATTGCTCCCTGGATAAAAAGCAATTCCTTTATCCCATGAAAGAGCCTACAAAAGGGAGGAGAATAAATGGATCTCTTTCGATATGCAGTCAAGGAGCTTCCCTGTCATGGAATGATGTCCTCCGAACATAGCGGTCATTATCATCTTAATCAGAGGGACTGTGACGCACGCAAGTAACCCTGAAGATCAGGAATGGTGGCTTTCCCTCATAGAAGGAAGTAGGTGGGAGGTGTCATTAAACCCTTGGCTGGGAGTCCGGCCTCCTCCATCTCCCATGCCTGCCTCCCAGCTGTGTGCAATTCTATTCTAGCTGCGGGTGGGTTTTATGGTCTCATAAGAGGGTAGACAATTGTATCCAAGGTGAAAGGCTACCCAAAGAGGGAACCCTACCTCTGCAGCTGTGCCAGGTGGGTCTTTTTGGTGATATACGAGCGTTGAGGTCACCCACACTCCTCTCGGTAACCCCTCACCCAAGCATCTCTATGTAAGCCGAACAAACTCATTGGTTCACCGAGGGAAACCTGGATGCAATCATTACTTTGGCCCGTCATGGGCGCGCTATCTGTGCTGAGTAGACAGTCTCCCCAAAACAGTTCACGCAACACTGCCTTTTCTCCAAGCACAACACATAGGCAGCCGTTGACGCTTGGGGTGGGGGGGAGGCACAGACAACCTGAGTCGTTTTCAACTGGAAGTCTTGTCGTGACTTGCAGAGCACCGGGGACGTTTGAACAAACTGCACCCTGACCTACATCTCATCTAAGCCTCACTGTTCTGAAAAGGACCATGTCAGGGATCACAGGCCTGGTGGGTTTATTATACTGTGAACATGGAGATCTGCTGCAGACCTGCGTCGTCCAGCTTAGAGAAATACAAAGAGAAAGGAAAGATCTTGCCTCCATAGCTGCTGGCCCGTTGGGGCCTCCCCCAGAGAACCTTGGTCTGGTAGACTCTCTAACAAGGATTCAGAAAGAAAGATGGTTTGGAAGTTTAGCCGCCTTTGAGGAGCTCAGCTTGGGCCAACAAGCAGCTAAGCAATCTCCTTTGCAACAATTTTACATGATCTTTTTCAAAAAAAATAATAATAATGAAAGACAAAGTGCTTGGCCTATAAATCACAGATGCAAGATTGAGGCAGGACCTATGACTTCCTGTTCCCAGACCTACAGACTTCTGTTCCTCCTGTTCCGCCCAGACGTTCTCTTTAAGCACACAAGCTGCCTTTTAGAAATGTTTAGCCTTCAGCTACCCACATTTAATCAGAAGAAGGGAATTGTGAGCCCTGGCTGTGCACTTCAGCAGCTGCGACCTCCGAGGCACCCAGAGAGGATGTGCTTTTGAAGGCCCTGGGTCCCAGTAAATTCGATGAAAGCCTTCAAGTTCGGGCTAATAAAATCCTCGCTAAAAACCCCTCTCCCTGACCTCACCTGGAGCACTGGAGAGTGGTTGTAAAGCCTTTCTCAGAACCATTTAGTTTGGCTGAAGGGATGGAGGTCGGGAGGGGGGTGCTGTTCCATTTCAAACCATGCAGCAGCAGTAAGGAAGACTGAATTGCAGTGGGGGTCGGATGACCGGTTTCTCCCACAAAGCACTAAAAATGGGGAGCAGCCTGAGGTCAGCACCAAGCCCCTGAATAAAGCAGTGATAATCGCCACCAAAGGCAAGAGATCTTTTTCCAATTAAATTCTCCCCTGCCTCCCAGGAGAAGCCTTAACCAGCCAAGAGCCTCAGGACGAGTCTCAGCTGTGGGAGAGAGGCTGCAAAAGAAAACTAACTTCGCCAATGGGAGCTTCGGCTTGCTGGAGGAAATCACAAGCGGAACAGCTCCAGTCGGGAGGCCTGAGATGTGGGGCAGCAAGAGTCTGAGACATCCCTGGAGACATCCCTGGTTGCTGCCCAAGCTGGATGTCCCTGCCTTGGCTTTGTCAGAGTGTCTAAACCAGGAGATGGTACACATAAAAGCATGGCAAAGTGCTAATGAAACTGTTACTGCTGACATCCAAAGGTGGGGCCAAACCAAGTACCAAACCAGAGGAGCACATGGGGGAGCCAGAAGGCTGGGCTATGGGTAGCCCCAGCACTCGCCCAGCTCTGGCCCAGAACCCAGCCAGGCAGACGACAGATGGATGAGATCTGTTCTTGACTCCCACCCATCTTCCTGTCGGATTGACTTTACTTTCTGTGCCCCTGGCTCCCAGAACCTTCTTGAAGGTTCTTCTCTGAGCCTGCCTTCTTCCTTAGACTCTGTGCCTGGAAGATTGTCCCCTCCTCTGTCCACTCTTACTGCTACGGTTTTTTTTTTCCACCCCAGAACCCAGTTCTCTAACAACGAGATTCTCTGATCAACGAACCTCGGTTAACTGGTGATGATGGGCACAATTTCCCCAGGTCTGAGATTTGCATATTGACAGTGTCTTCCTGATCAATGCCTTTACCAAAAACTGTGACTTAAATGCTCAGCACTGCAAGTCTCTACCCAGACTAACAGGAGAGAAAATTGATACCATTGCCAACATTGACCAGGACCCATAGAATAGGCATGAACTTGGGTCGTACCTTTAGGTCTCCTGAATATGACTTAACCCCATCACTTCACAGAAACCAAAAGGAAAGAAACCTTCTGGAATCTTAAAAATTCAAGCTTTCTGAGCTCGTGACCTGGGGACAGTTGAGCTACAACAAGAGAACTGATGAAGCCACATCATCCAAGTGCTAACTGCCAAGTCTACTAGAAAAGAATGGAACTGGGCAGCGGTGGCGCAGGCCTTTTAATCCCAGCACTCAGGAGGCAGAGCCAGGCGGATCTCTGTGAGTTCGAGGTCAGCCTGGGCTACAGAGCAAGATCCAGGACAGGCACCAAAACTACACAGAGAAACCCTGTCTGCAAAGCTCAAATCTAGCTCGGGATCAGGGCAGGAGACAGGTACATGGACTGCTTCAGTTCCTCCTAATTAGAAAAAAGCAGAAATTTGGCCAATGGGTTTTACATCATCTGAAATTACTCTTCACGATACACACACATCTAGAGTCTCCCCCATCCCCTTGGACTTTTTGTTCTTTTATTTTTCTTTATTTATTTTATGTATAGTATATGGTGCTCTATATGCATATAGATCTGCAGGCCAGAAGAGGGCCTCAGATCCCATTACAGATGGCTGTGACAATGTGGCCGCCGGGAATTGAACTCAGGACCTCTCTGGGAGAGCCGCCAATGCCCTTCACCGCTGAGCCACCTCCCCAGCTCCGGACTTTTTGTTCTAAGTTGAATGTCTTGTGTCCCTTAGAGGTTACTCTGGTAAGAAATGGATGCTTTCCTGTAATGATGACACAGAATCCGGGGCACAGATTAAAAATAATAATAATTGGAGAAGCGCCTTTAACTCAGTAAGATCTCACCTGCAGTGGCGGTTGTGTAAGGTACGATGAGGCGTGTGTGCCACCAGAGAAAAGAGAGGCTGAGTGAGGGAGATGGAAGGATGGGTGGATTGGTAGGGGGGTGGGTGGATGGATGGATGATAAATAAAAGAGAAAGAATGTCAAGCAGACCCAGCATCCGGAGGAAACCACATACGCTGTGAGAGGATAAAGAGACAAAATAGAGTATGTCCCCTACCATCAAGACAAATTCTTTCTGATTATCAAAACTCCCTTTAAAAAAATAAATTTGAATTGCCTCTCATACTAAATCAGCTCCTACCAGAGCAACATTATTAAAGAAAGGGAGGGCTGAAGGCTGAGGATGCAGCTTGGTGGCAGAGTGCTTGAATAGCATGTACAAACACGCACATGCACACACACACACACACACACACACACACACACACACACACACACTCAACCGGGCTAGTTTGATTCCTCTCACTTCTCTCTTCCTTCATGTGTGTAAAATATGTAACAATTCTTACATGGCCATGAATAAAAAACCAGTGTCCATCGTTTTAACTGAAGAAGGAACCCCTGAGACCTGGGTGAGAGGTAGCCGACTGAAAGGAAAGAATGGCCAATGATGGCCAATGGGGGGGAGGAGGGAGGTGGAAATGAGCATGTCTCTCATCCAACCTGAGACTTGAGATCCGTAAATCATTCCGCAGTTCCCCTGATCCCGTGCAGCACTCTGCAATACCCAGAACTAAACTATTTCCAGAATAGGGATGTGGCATACATTGCAACCGAGTCGGGAGGAAGCTTCCCAGACTGCATTCTCCCACCCAGTCTATCCAAACAGGGTTAGTAAAATGTGAAAGTACAAATGAGAAGTAGTGTGTGTGTGTGTGTGTGTGTGTGTGTGTGTGTGTGTGTGTGTGTCTGTCTGTCTGACTGACTGTGTGTGTGTGTGTCTGTCTGTCTGTCTGACTGTGTGTCTGTCTGTCTGTCTGTCTGACTGACTGACTGACTGTGTGTGTGTCTGTCTGTCTGTCTGTCTGACTGACTGACTGTGTGTGTGTGTGTCTGTCTGTCTGTCTGACTGACTGACTGTGTGTGTGTGTGTCTGTCTGTCTGTCTGACTGTGTGTCTGTCTGTCTGTCTGACTGTGTGTGTGTCTGTCTGTCTGTCTGACTGTGTGTGTGTCTGTCTGTCTGTCTGTCTGACTGACTGACTGACTGTGTGTGTGTGTGTGTGTGTGTGTGTGTGTGTGTATGTGTGCATGTGTGTGCAAATTCTTCTGGGTGCATGTGTGTCTGCATCTATGAGGAGAAGAGAACTTAACCTCAGGTGTCATTCTCGTCTCGTGTTTTGAGACTGTCTCTCACCGGACCTGGGGCTCGTGGGTTACACTGTGCCGGCCAGCTGCCCAGTGCTGGGATGACTAGCCCACACACTGGGCCATGCATTTCACATGGGTGCTGGCGGACTGGACTCAAGTTGTCATGCTCTCACAGCAAGCACTTTCCCAACTTAGTTTTCTCCACACTCTGAGGGGGAAAATATTTTAAACACATATATATGTATACATGCTGAGCTCAAAATGTTCAAAACAGGCTTGAATCCCACCCACTTCCCTCAAAGTGCTTGATGATTTCTTGTGTTCTCGGCCCAATCTACAAAACACGGTGCCCCATTAAGTCCTGCATTCCTAAGGGCTCCAAGATTACTCCTTGTAATGTCTCTTTTCAAGGATCTGAATGAATCATTTCTTCTCCATTTCTCATGCTTAGCAGGTTGAACATCTCACTGCTAAATGAGAGCATCCACTTGGCAACTATGCTTTACAAACACCCAGACTGTTATTTTCAGTAGGAAAGCCAGCGTTTGCCTTACAAGAGCACCGCCTAGTGTCTGGATTTGGAACTTCATGCTTTTTGTTGTTCCTCTATGAGTTAAGGATACACATTTGTGTCGTGATACCCAACGACCTTGCTCCAGGAAAGGCTAATGCTTTGTGACATTCCTGACAACGTGAGTTTTATATCCCAGGTCCCACGTGGCAGAAGGAGACAACAGACTTGCTCCAAGTTGTCTTGAATTCCACATATACACCATAGCATATGCATGCCTACACATAGACACACACAAATAAATGAATAGATAGATGATAGATAGATAGGTAGATAGATATATAA
Source organism: Peromyscus attwateri (assembly GCA_902168425.1). Classification (NCBI taxonomy): domain Eukaryota; kingdom Metazoa; phylum Chordata; class Mammalia; order Rodentia; family Cricetidae; genus Peromyscus; species Peromyscus attwateri. The sequence continues at coordinate 66,911 of CABHPP010001664.1, read as the reverse complement.
TAGGTAGATAGATAGATAGATAGATAGATAGATAGATAGATAGATGATAGAGATGATAGATAAATAGATATAGATAGATGATAGAAATAATAAATAAAAATACAAATAAATAAATAAGAAATAAAAATAGACAAAATTCAGACAACCAGTTAAAACTATACTTTCAACAGAAAAAAAAAATGGATTTTAAGCCAGGCATGGTAGTTCATGCCTGTAATCTCAGCATTTGGAAATCTGAGGCAAGAGAATTTTATAGAACTCAAGGCCAGCCTGAGCTATAAGAGAATAAGACTGTTGTTTGTTTTTT
>CABHPP010001664.1:51087-66204 GCA_902168425.1 Peromyscus attwateri | reverse complement strand
CCACCACCACCACCACCACCACCACCACCACCACCACCACCACCACCACCACGGCCAGGAGTGGGGCTTGTAAGGACAATGCTAATATTGAAGACAGAAAAATCTAGTTTGTTTACTCATTTGCCAAGCAGCCATGGACAAGTGGCTGAATTTACAAGCACTCATTTTTTTTTTTTTTTTTTTTTGCCTATAAAATCAGCAAAGGTGACATCTTATAGAAAACATGTGCAGTGACATCCTAGGAAAAGTGGAACACAGCCTACTGCCTGCTATACAATAGACGCTCAATAAGTGGTATATAATGTTGCCGTTGTTGTTGGCATGGTGTTACAGGCGCTAAGCTAAGCATTAAAACACAGGACCTGACCTCCTGGCACTTAGTCTAATGGGGCATATAGACTAGTCAAAAGTCAATTACAATTTTTAAGCCAATTGCACATGGTAATCGTCCATGGTGTTATGCAAACACCTAGATGGGCTATCAGACCCGACTTCCTGAGCTGTAAACCATGAAGTAGACTTAAGGTCTGTCTGTAATAGTCACCACACAGTCCCCCTCCTTTGCTGCCCATCTCTGCAGCCTGGGAGGGTGATTTGCAGGGTCAGAGGTACTCAGAGTGAGAGCAGCGAGGTCTGAAAGACTAGAGCCGATGAGAGACAAAGGCTCCCCTTACAACGTCTTTTTCAGACCCAGTGCTTAAAGCCCCAAATAGGAATGTGTCTAAGAACCACAGAGCCACATCTTCAGTGACCTTCCTTAATAATCATTCAGAGTTCAGTCTTCAAGAACTAACAAAGATGCTAAACGGTGATCAGTGGGGGCAGGATTTGGGATGGGTAGAAGGAGGAAGATTAACATGGCCCATAAAAGGGCAACAGCTCAGCATATGCATTTAGTAGCTTGGCTACAACTGAGGTCACACAAACCGACACACGTGCTAAAATTTCATAGAGCAAGAATCAGATCATGGTAATTGTCACAACACTGTGAAGTGCTGAAACCCACTAATTGTACACCCTTAAATTGTAAAATGAATGGGGGGGGGGGGAATGCATGGAACTAGATCTAGAGCCACAGATTAACACAGCGAAAGCAAACCAGGCAGATCCGAGTAAGACCAGCTGGGCTGCATCGACATCTGCAGCCTTGCTGTGCTGCTGAGCTGCTGTTCTGTAATATGACCTCAGAGACAAACCAGACGAAGTGCATGCTGGGATCTCTCTCTCCATCGTTCCTTCCCCCTGCATGCCTGTCTACAATTATTCCAATTCAAAGCTCAGTAATTTTTACAAGCACTGTAGTTTTTCAAGGCCAGTTTTTGTCATATAATTTTATAATCATACCTGGAAATATTAGGGAAAAAAGTGATTTTGTTTCATTAAATGGCAGCATTTGGGGCTCAAAGGTTTCGTAGGATCCTAAGTGGTCTGCATTATTTACTAGGGGTCTGCAAAGCCAAAAGGTTCCCAAGTGGCCTCACCCAAATTCAGATTTAATGCCAGAAATTCGTTTCTTTCAGTGATTGTGGTGGTGTGAATGAGAATGCCCCCCTAGGCTCATAGACTTGACGGTCTGGTTCCCAGTTGGTGGATTGTTTAGGTAGGATTAGGAGGTGTGGCCTTCACAGAACCATGGGATGATAAACTGACAGTCATTAGGTGCATATCATGGATACTTTGTGAACTGCCCGTGTTGCAGAAGTTAAATAGTTCTTTCTAGAATTGTTGCCTTCAGTGTACAGCGTGGTTTTAACTAAATGTTAAATCTTAAAAGTCTTATTAATAAAATCAAACCCAGGCCAGGTATTGGGGTGAAATGCTGGATAGTCAGAGAGACAGAACAAGCCACAGCTTATCTCACCTTGCCGGATCCTCAGCTGGTCTTGCTTCCTCAGACTGGAAGCCTCTATGTCCTCATATCCAAATGACTCTCAGCTGAACTGCTGCTAGAAGCCTGAATGCTTAACCAGCCACATGCTTAACCAGGCCAAATGCCTCTCCAGAGCAAATGCCCTTTTGTATGACATGTTTTAATAAATGTTATCTGTCCATTTTGTTAAAAAAAAAAAAAAAAAAAAAAAAGGAGGAGGAGAAGGTGTGTCACTGGGGGAGGGCTTTGAGGTTTCAAAAGTACCACACCAGGCCCAATCTCAAGCTCTCTCTGCCTCCTGCCTGAGGATCAGGATGTAAGTTCTCAGTTACTGCTCCAGGGCCCAGCCTGTCTGCCTACCTATCAACACAATCCCCACCATGATGACCATAGACTCACCCTCTTAAACTGTAAGCAAGCCCCCAATTAAATCCTTTCTTTTATATGATTCTTTGGTGTCTCTTCATACTATAATATATGTATATATGTATCTTATTGAATAATATATATATATATCTTATTGAAGTTATTCTTTTAATCAGTTTTCTTATACAGCTAAATAATCCCTTTCATTTAATCAATTTTAATATGTTCAAACAAGGACACCACACATGTGCAAATTTGCTGATGTAATAGTGAACTGTTACTATCCCCAGAGTCTTAATCCTAAGAGGTACTGTCTTAGGGTTTGTTTGTTTTTTTCTCCACTAACAAGAGTTTTATTAAGATAAGGTAAAGAGACAGAGGTGCACAGGCCTGTGGAAAGACATATGAGTAAAGATCGGGTTTCTATTGCTGTGAAGAGATACCATGACCACAGCAACTCTTACAAAGGAAAACATTTAATTGGGACTGGTTTACAGTTCAGAGGTTTAGTCCATTATCATAGTGGTAGGAAGCATGGCTGCATGCAGTCAGACATGGTGCTGGAGAGGTAGCTGAGAGTCCTACATCTGGATCCACAGGCAGCAGAAAGAGAGAATGAGATGCTGAGCCTGGATTGAGCATCTGAGATCTCAAAGCCCACTCCCAATGACATACTTCCTCCAACAAAGCCACACCTACTCAAACAAGAACACACCTCCTAATCGTGCCACTCCCTATGAGCCTGTGTGACCATTTCCATTCAAACCACCACAGGCACTCTGCTTCCCCACTCCATCCCTCTTCTGTGTCTCCCTCCTCCAAAAGCCATGCTTCACTATAATCAAAGTCAGAGCTTCTACCCCTTGTACTTCCCTTCCTAGCCTTGACTCTGTGCTGCAACCCAACACCCTGATTTATACAGTGCCCCTCTGCCTCCTCGTTTATGGTGGACCTGTGTGTGCATGTGTGTGTGGTGATATATTGTGTTCCCCAAAATATTGTGCACCCTAATAAACTTATCTGGGGTCAGAGAACGGAACAGCCACTAGATACAGAGGCCAGAAAATGGTGGCACACACGCCTTTAATCCTAGCATTCCAGAGGCAGAGATCCGTCTGGATCTCTGTGAGTTCAAGGCCACACTGGAAATAGCCAGGCATGGTAACAAGAGCCTTTAATCCCAGGAAGTAATGGCAGGAAGCAGAAAGGTATTTAAGGCATGAGGATGAGGAACTAGAGCCTGGTTAAGCTTTTAGGCTTTTGAGCAGCAGTTCAGCTGAGATCCATTCGGGTGAGGACACAGAGGCTTCCAGTTTGAGGAAACAGGATCAGCTGAGGAACTGGCAAGGTGAGGTGGCTGTGGATGTTCTGCTTCTCTGATCTTCCAGCATTCACCCCAACACCTGGCTCCAGGTTTGTTTCTATTAGTAAGACTTTTTAAGATTCGTGCTGTGTGTATGTGTGTGTGTGTGTGTGTGTGTGTGTGTGTGTGTGTGTAACAAACACACACCTTCAAAGTGCCCACTAGAGCATCTGCATGCTGTTCAGACAATGCTACCTGCTGGTGTGAAAAACCTGTGGAGATTCTTGCCCAAAGCTGCCTCCCAAGCTCTGCGCTACATCCTTTGTGCTAAGTAGTATCATTGTTTTCCTTTAAAGAATTTCATGACTGAGAACAGTGGAATAGAATTCACAAAGTGTGTAAGTAATGTGAACAGTGAAGCTTATTAAAACTACTTTTTCATCCAAATGACCCTAAAGCAATGAGACTGGATTTTTAAACACACGTAGTTCATGCTAGTTCTGAAGGCAGACTCAGAGATCCTATTATGTTTAGGCAACAGCCGAGTAGGATAAATGTGGACTGTCCACTCCCCGGGGATCTCTTTAGAAGACAGGTGTTTTGATAATTTCCAGCAGATGCATATATCAGAAGTACAGGTCATAACAAGAGGGAGCCAAGACCACAATTTACATCCCGAGGACAATGACAAGGTAATGCTTTGTCAAGCCCAAAAGAGACACATAACTTTTGGAAGGGTAAATCATGCAATAGAATTGCCCAAAAAAAGAAAAAAAATAAAGTGACAATAAATCTACAAATTGTAAAATAATGTACATAATGAAGTACAGAAGATGAAACAAGGGCCAGGGACACCATGAGTGCCATCTTGAGGTGAAAACTACCATTCACCACTACTTCAAAACCACTGTGCCCGCTACACCTGAGTAGAAAGGTGAGGGCTAGGGATTTGGCTCATCCCAGCACAAACCCAGGTGGTCGTGCACACCTGTAATCCCAGCACTCAGGATTTAAAGTGCTCCAGCTATACATCAAGTTCAAAGCCAACCTGGGATACATGAGACCCTGTCTAAAAGAAAAGGGGGTGTTAACCAGGCTTTTTACATTGCAACTATAAGTCATCTTTAAAAAATAGATACAAATGTTTTACTTAACAGTAAACTTGCAGATATTCCCGTGGGCCAAGTGGTAGATGTCCAGGACCTCGCAAGCACCAAGTTCAGCAAAGCCTCTGAGCCCCTCTTTCTGACTCCAGCAGGGTGTTGGGGTCACAGGAGGCCTTTCGCATTGCAGATGATGGAGTGGCTTGTGTCATCCATCAATTCCTGTGATGTACTGTCACTGTGCCTGCCCTGCTCAGCCCTTTGGCCCATGATGGTGGAGATGTGGACTATAGGTCACCTTTAAAATAGATGTAAGTTTCCTAGCACAGAAATAGATGTTCAATAAACACTGACATCAAGATTTCATCACTTATGCTGAGCTGGGTTGAATTCATATCTCTGATCTTAGGATAAATTGAAGGTCTAAATACAGCCAAAATTATTCCACGCTAACCGTTGGGTCTAAGAACTTCATGGGTAGCTTTCACAGCTGGATTCATTGAAAGCCAACCATGTGTCCTCACAATTCTCAAAGACAGGACAGTGGAAGATGACCATCAGCTTTGACGTTCTTTACAGATCTCACAGAGGACTAAGGAAAAAAAAAATGCAAACATGGTATAGCACATTCAATCTCTGCCCTGACATTCTCTCTCTGTCTCTTTCTGTCTCTCTGTCTCTCTCTGTCTCTCCCTTACTCACACACACACACACACAACACACACACACACACACACACACACACACTCTATCTCTATCTATCTCCCCATGAATTTCATTTGGCCAATCAACCGAAAAGCTTACCAAATAAAAGACCTTGCAAAACACAAAACGCTGACGCATAGTTACGCCCCACCAACCAGAAGACACGGAAGTAAGAACCCCCAACTGCAGGTCTCCGTTAAAACCCCCAGGACAACTTGTGGCCGGAACAGCTTAGTTTTTCTACTCAATTCAACTGTGCCCTCCCAGTTCTGAGCTCTGCCGCTGCCTCACCAGGGGTGTGGGGGGAGTGACCTCGTGCTGGGGGTGGGGTGGGGGGCTTCCCTGATGCGCATCAGCTGAGTAGAGTCTGTCACATCAACTTCAGACACTTTAAAGGGTCCTATTATAAATAGCAGGTGTTTGCGGCACCACAGCTGTGAATGCCAGGGTCAAGAGGAGACCCGGCGCACGATTGCAAACCAGTTTAGGAGTCTCCGTCTCACCAACACTCACGGGCTCCTTTGTCCATCCATCACTTAGTGCCGTTTTCTTGCAGTAGCAGGCGTCAGTGATTTACGAACTAGAAGACCTTAAAACGGAGATGACCCTCTCCATCCACTTACTTACCGTGGTTATTATCTGTTGTCAGAGGTAAAGCGCCAGGGGCTCCCAGGATCACAGCCTGAGAACAACTGCAGTTCATCTACCGCTCTCCGTGTCCTCGCTGGTTACACTTCTCAAATGGAAACCGTGTCCAGAATGCGGTTAGGCAGTGATTGACCGTAATTAATCCAAAAAGGATACACCTGGGAAGGGGCAGCCGCCCTCGAAAGACAATATTTGGGTACTCTGTGTAATGAATCCAGGGGTATTAGCTACATGATAAACATAACCCCGGGCAATGGATTAAGTGACTTCTCAGGGATGGAAGGAAGAGGGGATGTCAGAGCAGCCAGGAACTAATAGGGGGGCGAGAGTCGGGGCGGGATTGTTGTTGATTTTGTTGGTAACATACTGATGACTCTGTCTTTGTGGTTCCTGTTTGGAAAAGGTACGGTGAAGGGGACAGTCTCCATGCTGTGAGCCAAATTGATTAATTCAAATGTAAATGCTAATTGGATACAGGAAAGTTACTCCCTAGGTACTTAGTGACTCCAAGTTGGGATCCAACTGCAGCTCTAAGCCTGTTCTGAATGGCAGAACCCTGCCTTATTTGATGAGGGGCTGATTAAAGAAGCCCCTTGGGAATAAAGCCAATAACCCCGTTCAATTGCACCATCCCCCCCTCACACAGCAAAGGACACAGGCAAACTTCAGGATGGAGATGAGGACATCAGGTTTCCTGAGGCTTTCAACAAGACCTAGCAGACCTCAAGGAAGGCTTGAAACCCCAAAGTCCCCTCCACCCCCACCCCCAGTGGCCCACACAGCACTGAGCTAAAGGTTACTGTGCCCAGATAGCGCCCAGCTCCACGGAGCATACTTTGCGGTGTGGTCCTCCCTCCTGAGGTCCCCAGGCAGTGAAGAACTAGAGGTACCAGAACTTTGAGGTGTTTGTCTTTTATTCCACAGTTGCGCGGTAAGAACTTCAGAGTTAGGTTGAGGGTTCTGAGCCCCTCTGCAGTCAGAACTCTAATGTCCTTGAATCCAAAGCCAACGGGACATTCTGAAGTTGAAGGGAGAATACAGTACGTTTCTCAGGCTAGCAAGATGGCCACGCCAGTGGGAATGCTTGCCACAGAGCCTGACCACCTGCACTCCATGCCCAGGACCCACGTGGTGGAGGGAGGGAGTTGAGTCTCAAATTCACAGTACATTTCTCTTTAACAGAGACACGGTGACACCCAATCCCCACGCATGCCCTTCAGTTTACCTCTGGGGGCTGAGGCAATTCGCCAAAATCCTCTAGTCTGCCATTGTTGCTAACTGTGGCTTTACTTAAAAGTCAGAGGCCTCTGGCAACACAACATGAAGATCAAGTTTGAGTTCCTTCTGCCAGCACATCACTGGCCAGGAGAATGCAGACGACACCCTAGAGGCAGGGAGAGGATCCACACTCTGCTACAAGGCTTGTCTAGGACAGGCAGGTGAGTGGGAGAGGGGGTGTCATGCCTGTCACACGTTTTGTCTGTTGGACAAAAGGTTGAGTGATGACATTCAAAGGCCCCGGGTCCAAATCTGTGGAACCAGTAAATGGCATCTTACATGACAAAGGTTTCATAGACTTGGTTAAGGCGTTTGAGTTGGGGGAATTGTCCTGTGTTATCCCTGTGTGCCTTAAATGAATCACAAGTGCCCTTAAGAGGCAGGTGATCTGACGTAATACAGAAGAAAAACATGATCACCGAAACAAAAATGAATGGGATGTGGCCACAAGCCAAAGAGTGCCAGAAGCCATCTATCTCTTCCTAGCTAGCCCCCTTTCTATTTTGAGGTCTTTTATATATATATATATATTTAATCATATATAACCTGATGGGTTTTATTCAGGCTGCTTAGCATGGTCAGGACCATTGCAAGAGACACCTTTAAATCTAGCTGTATTTTAAAAAAAATAGTTGTTTTTTTATTTTTGAGATTAATATAATTACATTTTTCCTTCCCTTTCCTCCCCACAAACCCTCCCATATACCCCTCTCTGCTCTCCTTCAAATTCACAGCCTCTTTTTCAGTCATCATTATTGCATGTGCATATGTGTATTTAGACACAAGTATATTTCACCTGTTAAGTCTATATAATGTTATTGTATGTATGTTTTCAGGTTCGACCATTTGGTACTGGACAACCATTTGGTGTGCTCTTCCCTAGGGAGGACCACCTCTCCCGCTCCCAGCTCTCCTGGGTTGTTTATACTTCTTTGTGTAGGGCTGAGGCCTTGTGGACTTCTCCCCATCCACTTTGACGTGTCCGTTGGTGTCATCCTTGTTCAGCTCACGTTTGGGCAGTCATGTTGGGGAGGCTTTCTGGGGATCACTTCTGACATTACTAGGAGACACAATCTCCCAGCAAGTCCCTGGTCCTCATTATCTTTACAATCTCTCTGCCCCTCTTCTGAAGAGCTCCCTGAGCCCAGGTGCAGGAGTGTTTTGTAGGTGTGTCCACTGGGACTGGACGCCACAACCCAGCCATCATGATGGGAGGGAGGGAGTTGGGAAAAACTAAGAACATGAGGCAAAACTAGATGAAGGCATGGATGGAATCTGATTAGAATTAGACGAGGGTCAGAGGAGTGTGGCAGCAAGAAACAATGCTACAATAAAAGGAAAACCCTTACAGTAAAATGCTTCACGGACATTGTATTGCTGTCCTGCTCTGAAACGCCAGTAAGAAACTGTTTAAGAGAATCTCCCAATCACCTCAGGTTGTGTTTGGCAAACAGGTATATAATCAGAACACTCCAGAAAAACAGAAGAAACGGGATACAGACACAAAAAGAGATTTGTTAGATATTTGTGCTAGTTACTTGTCTCTCTGCAACGAAATGCCCAACAAAATCCACTTAAGGAGGAAAACCAAGATGGTTTAGCAGATAAAGGTATCTACCAAGCACGACAACCTGAACTGAATCCATGGGACCTACAAAGTAGAAAAAGGGACCCAACCCCTGCAGGTTGTACTCAGACCTTCACAGGCACACCAAGGTATCTGCATGCTCACACACATATACACAATAAATGAATAAATGTGTGTGTGTGTAGCCTTGGCTGTCCGAGAACTAGCTTGGTAGAGCTACAGACAAAGAGAATTAAATTTAATTTTAATTAATTTTAATTCTTTGTTAAGGCTGTTTGAACTTGGCTCACAGTTCCAGAGGATACAGTTGGTCTTGGCAGGGAAAGTATGACAGTGGAGGAGGCTGGTCACATCACTTCCACAGTCAGGAAGCAAAGGGTGACAAATGCTGGTACTCAGCTTGTTTCCTTTTTTCTTTTCTTGGTCCAGAAGCCCAGTCCATGGAATGGTGATATCCATACTTAGGGTAAGTCTTCCCACCTCAATAAACCTAGTCTATATAATCCTTCACATGCATGCCCTGAGGCTTATCTGTTCTGTGGTTATAGATCCCTGAATATATTAACCACACTTTGTCATCTTGTCACCCAAACACTGATTTTTGAGTATAACTTTCATCCCCATAAGTTTGTGACCGTCTCATAAATACATTCAGTCCAACTTCAAAAATCCCCAGAGTCAGAAACAGTTCAAATACTCTTCCAAAATGTAAGTGCAGAGTCTCCTCTGAGTCACAGGCGATCTCTTAACTGTGAGTCCCTATGACATCACAAAGTCCTTATGACATCACAAAGTCCCTGTGACATCACAAATCAAGTTACAGATTTCCAGCACACAGTGGCACAAAGTAAACATTCCCATTCCGAAGAGATGGAAGCATAGTGAGGCTAAAGTCCTTGCCGTGCACACATGAAGGCCTAAGTTCAGTCCATGTGTAAAACCAGACATGGTGGGACTCCTAGCTCTGGGGGGCAGAAACAGGAATGCTGGCGAGTGTTGCTCATGTGTAAAACCAGACATGGTGGGACTCCTAGCTCTGGGGGGCAGAAACAGGAATGCTGGCGAGTGTTGCTTAGCCAGGCTAGCCAAGTTGGTGAGCTCCAGGCTCAGCAACACACCTGCCTTAAAACAGTAAAGGAGAGTGACTGAGAAAGACATCTGACGTCCACCTTTGACCTCCACATGCATGCACATGCCCAACAGCAATAATGTAATACTGTGACTACTTTAGTCAAGGAAAAGTATGTGGGGGAAGCATCTCTTTCATTTTTGCTGACAAGTTGAAGTGGCTTTTGTTTTAAAAAAGCTTGAAAGTTCTTGATAGAATCCTTTGAAAAGATTAATACACAGGGGCCGTTATCCTTGAGTCATGGAGATGGGGGTGTGAATGTGTTCGGTAGGAAGGGAATTGCTGGGTTTCAGTGTGGATGTTCACAGGAGACTATCTGAAGATGTTCGTTATATACCACACATTAGAAAAGAAGAACGTATGACGCTCTCTCCAGCTGCTGTAGCAACACACTGGGTGCCTTAAAAAGCAACTGACATTTGGTGTCTCATAGGTTTGGAGGCAAGAAATCCCAAGTCAAGATGTCGGTAGGGCCACGTTCTTCTGAAACTTAGAGAACACTCTTTCACTGCTTTCTCCCGACTTCTCATGGCTGAGTTCCCTTGAGACCTGTTTTCACACAGTAGTCTCCCTGTATCTGTGTACATCATTTCCTCTCTGTGTATACCTGTTTCTGCTTTCATCTTTCTCCCTTAGGGCCTCACCCGAATGACTCCATTATTTCTGATAAGATCCCATTTCCAAAATGGCCATAATCTCAGGTATCTGGCCTGATATCTGAGGATACCAACAGGATTCAACTCATAACACAGATGTGTTGGTTAATTTTATGGCTTAACTTGGTTGGACTAAAAGGTGCTCGGAGAGCTGGTAAAACATTACAAATCAATGTGTCTATAAAGGTGTTCCTTGAAACTGGGCACCCCACTGGATTCAAAAACAAGGCATTATGGTGCACGTCTCTAATCCCAACACTCAGGAGGCAGAGGCAAGAAGATCTCTGTGAGTATGAGACCAACTCATTCTACACAGAGAATTCCAGGCCAGGGCTGCATAGTAAGATGCTATCTCAAAGATGATGATGATGATGATGATGAATGGTTTGTTCAGTACAAACAAATAATTGGACATGAAAGTGTGGTTCAGTGGTAGATCCCCTGCCTAGATTAATATAATATTGATTCAGTCCCCAGCACTGCAAACAACAATGATGCCAATAATAATAATAATAATAATAACTGGCAGAAGCAGAGAGAGGAGGAGCACCGAGGTCCTCTCGGCCTTTGCACTCAATGATTTTAGAGTCACGGAATCATAGCTGGGGATGAAGGGGAACTGGAGCTCATCGTCCGGAGGACATGACCCAGGTCCTCACTTTCCCCTGGCACCCAGTCCTACAGATGAGAGTATCAGGGGTGCATGATGAGCGCTCCAGACTCCCAGTCCACTCAACTTCTTCTAAGCGAGATGAGTGCTAGGTGGTGTCCATAGATCAGGAGTCAATGATCCTTTATCGACACCAGTGAACTTTGCAAATCCGATTCCTTGGAACCATCAGTACAGCGAATAAAACTGTGAAGCGCTACATCACTTCGGTTATTGCTTTTTTTTCACACCTCATACTGGCATCTGTTGAGCCCAGGGTTATTTAAGGCCTAATGTTCATGGTGCTGTAGTGTACAGCGAAATAAATGGAGTTTCAGCTAATTAAATGCCTGCGTAAAGCTGAGGTGCTTGAAAAAAATCTCAAAAATCCATCTCTTGGCCTGTCCCAAAGCCAAGAGCTGCCGCTGTTATATGACACAGTAAAAGAGATGCTATGTAAATTTTTAATATTTTATTGAACATAAATAATTAGAATATCTAGCCATTTTCCAAGGCAGGAATCTGATGGCTAGCATGCAGAAAGCGTCGCAGATGTTCACAAGCCGCAGAAACGCCGATTTGCTTCTGAGCGCCTTCTAAGCAATTTTTTTTTTTTGCTCTAAAGAAATGAGCATTTATAACTGTGAATAAATCGTTTGTGGTTTAGGCAAATGTTTAGGAATATTCAATAAAGCATTCATATAAATATTCAGCTATGGAGATAATTTGATTTAAATAGATGGTACTTTCGATAAATAAACATTGTTCAACATGAATAAACATTTTAAACAACCGGCAAGCATCAAAACCCAGCTGATGTTTCATGCAAATCTTTGGAAAACACTTTATTTAGCAGTTCTTCTTAAAACCGGCACGCACTGTGAGTGCTGCTTCCATACCCCGTATCACAAGGAGCATTTGTGGAAAAGCAGAGCCTTGCTCCAGAGATGAACACACCCTACGGCACCGCCATCTTATTACAGTCTTTCCTTCCTTGCAGCCTTTTACTGTGCAGCACTGTGGTGTCCAAGGGTCTGAACAGAACGGGAAGAACAAGACTGCCCAGGGCTCCAACCGTCTCTGCCTTTGACATCTCTGTGCCCTGGGGTAGTTTCACTGCGTTTGCCTTCAATCTCATCATCCGTGAACTAGAAACCAGAATCCCTTCTTCATAGGAAGAAGGCTAAATAAGATCCTGTTTTCTCCGCTATGACTTTGTGTAAATTGATGGAGCACCGTCACAGTCATTTGAAGCAGGCTTTGAGCAGCCATTGTCTGTAGCCTGTAACTGTTCTCATACACCGTGAATGGGGGTGTAGCTTGGTATAGCTTCCATCGTAGGTCCAGCTTGGTTTCTCTGTGTCCTGCCTCCAAAGCATACAATCTCTTCGGCAATAGAGTCTTACCATAATATTCCAGTATGTAACCAAGAGCAATGGCAATAGGTGGTACAGTCTGAGGAGTCTAACTGCACAGTAACTCAGAGGGAAGTAGCCCACGCCTAGCTCTAGGGTTTCCATCTTAAAACCCGGGGCTTCTGGGAGGAGCGTATTATTCAGCCATACACAAGACCTTCATTCAAACTCTATTCTTAAAAGTTATATGCTCTAGATGGTCAAACATGGTATCACAAACCTTTAATCCTAGCACCTGAGAAGCAGAGATAGGAAGATATCCATGAGTTCAGGGCCAGTCTGGTCTACATAGTAAATTCCAGGCGATCCAGGGCTATACGATAAAACCTTGTTTCAAAAGAATTATATTTTCTAGTTAACTTATAAAGTAGTAGCTTTCTGTGTGCTTTTTGGGTAACACACGCCCACCTTTCCCCCATTCTATCCACTCTATCCCCTTTTAACCCTTTCCTCACCTAGTGTTTCTCCCCGGTTTTCATATCGCATATGCTTTATTAACTCCCTTACTGTGGTAGTTTGACTGTAATTGGCCCCTATAAGATCATAGAGAGTGGCACTATTGGGAGATGTGGCCTTGTTGAAGGAAGTGTGTCACTGTGGGGGGCGGGCTTTGAGGTCTCTTTTGCTTAAGCTTGGCTCAGTGTCACCGTCCACTTCCCGTTGCCTTCTGATCAGGATGTAGCCAGCCACCGTGTCTGCCTGCACACCGCCATGACGATGATGGACTGGACCTCTGAAACTGTGAGCCGCCACCTCAATTAAACGTTTCCCTTATCAGAGTTGTTGTAGTCATGGTGTCTCTCCACAGCGACAGAAACCCTGACTGAGACACTTAACTTTAAGGCCTCTTAGCTGCTCCCTCGTGGCTCCTTTGTTGTTTTCTGGCCTCTACAGACACTCCACTTTAAACACAGAAATCCAAACATTTGAAGCTGAGAACGACACATGAGTGAGGAAATCAGCATTTGTCTTTCTAGGCCCGGGTTACCTCACTCAGTGGGATACTTTCCCGCCCCATTCATTTCCTGAAATTCTCATCCAAGTGCAGAACAAAGATTCCACTGTGTATAGGAACCACACTTTCACTCTCCACCCATCAGCTGACGGACATCTAGGTTGCTTCCATTTCCTAGCTAGTGTGAGCAGCTCAGCTCTAAACATGGCTGTGTAGGTATCTCTGTCATAGGATACAGAGTTCTTTTGGTATGTGCCCAGAAGTGGTATAGCTGAACACATCGGTTTTCGTAGTTTAAAGGCAACAACTCTAGCTACATTAAATAGGTAAAGAATGTATCGTGTCTGTGTGTGCATGTACGTGTGTATGTGCACATGTATGTGCTGGTACAAGTGCACATACGTTCATGTGGATACCAGAAGCTGACATTGGCTTCTTCACTCACTCTCCACCTTATTGTTTGACATAGGCTCTCTCACTGAACATGACACTCACCATTTAGCTAGACTGACTTGCCAGCAAGTCCCTAGGGATTCAGCCTACTGCCTGCCTCCCCAGACTGGTATTACAGGTGTGCTCTGTCATCTGGGCTCTATAGATGCTGGGGATCTTAATTCAAGCCCTCATGCTTGTCAGCAAGCATTTCACCGACTGAGCCATCACCCCAGCCTAGGAATACATCTTAAGACACCAAATATCAATAAGTACATGAGGAGGCTGGGAGACCAGCCAGAACTTGAGTTCAAGGCAACCCTGAGCTGCTATCGCGATGACACAGGAAGTTAAGATGGGGATGCTGCCACAGATGACCACCACCACCACTGAGGCACTTGCATAGCCATTGGATCCTTAACTCTCTAAGCTGTCTCTGTTTTCATGTCACAACCGCAAGGTTCAAAGTTCAGTGCAGGACCAGCCAGCCAAATAAGATGAGGATGCCTACCCAAGAAGAAGGACCTGTAGGGTAAGGGATGCCTCACTCCCTCATTGGCTGCAACAGGAGGGCAAGCTAGAAGGTGGGTGTAGAGGGGAGAGATGAAGGAAGCTGATTGGTTGCTTCCGTTTTCGCAATGCATTATGGTAATGACCATCAACCAACAGAAGTAAGCGGACAGTACTAGAGATTTGAGGAGAAAAGGGGTGTGGGATAGCACTTTAGAGGATAGTCTTCTAGTTACCCATATAGTAAACTACCCTAAAACAGTGGCCTACAAAAACAACAGCCACTTATTTTCCCATGAATCTGTCAGTTCTCCTTCAGGCCCTCATATGAATGTAGTGAGATGGTGGTGGAGCTGACATCATCCCAAAGAGTTGTTCAGACATAATTCTGGTCCTGGGCTAGGAAGGCAACATTGAGGCACCTCACATCCTCTTGCTCTCTCTTCCCCTCCCTCTTTCTCTCCATTTACACACACACACACATATATATATATATATATATATATATAT